>OZ024859.1:30051150-30098650 GCA_964017155.1 Oasisia sp. SBJ-2009
GTCATCATTTACAATGTGCTCGATGGCTAGAGCCTAATAAAAATATCAACACAAAGATGCAAACTAAGAGAGTCAGGCAGTGGCGCAGCCCGGCACGATGATAATTACTAAAGTAAGATCAAGTTGCGCGCTGTGGCCAGCTAAGCAATTTATCTAGTCAATTTTCTAATGGGTGTTCGGAACTTCATATGGAGAGTTTATTGTCTAGCTACTAATCCTATGTAGCGCCTTTTAAGAGAGAGGAATAATGAGTCAGGCTATATATGCCAGCAATTTTTCTGAACTGAAAAGTGGGAGGGACAATTCCTATGCTGTCCACCCACGCTGAAAAGTGGGGGACGCGTTCCCCCCGTCCTCCACCGATCGACGCCCATGGCAAGAAATATAAAATATATAATTACGGTGACAATGGCTGCATGCGTAGTTGTTTTTTTAAATATATTTATAGCACGAGAGCCTGGGGCACTAGGCCCTATATGCAGTTTATCGGATCTTTAAATATAATTTTGCTCATTTTATGGTACGAATACGAAATAGGCCCTATATTATACTGTCATATGTAATATAGTTTTTCGTTGTAGACCCCATTAAGATGGGAGCCAGGTACAACTTACAGGATGTTTTCTGCTGACACTTGTCCACTAATATTTCGTGATAACTGACATTTTGGACCATCACAAGGTGATAATGACCACTCCCAACTCGGGACCATTTGGCCTCAGGGGGAGGGCCAGAAACACGCCTTTCTGACATGCATGAAATGAAGTAAATTCAAATATTGTGTCACTGTAGGGCAAAACACAGCTGTAGAGACACCACATTCGACAGAAGTCATCCTGAGACATTGGGGAAGGCGGTGATGTATGATTTACGGGTTTGCCCCAATTCAATTCCTTAATGTGAGCGAGCGAGTGAGTGACAAAATCATCATCTGTTTGACAAGGTAGGGTTGTAAATTAATATTTACAAGCCTTTTTATGTAATAAAATGGTCCTTTTCCCATATAGAAACCTCCTCACGGCAATAAGCTTCAACTTGTACCAAGATGACCTGTTTATCTCGACAATTATGCCCGCTGCGGAGTGAAATACCTAATAGTCAAGTTGCCGCTCATATACTTACTGTAGGAGACCCTGCAATGTTACTAACTGTAAACTTTTTTGTGGAAATGTATTTTATATAGTTAGGAGAGAAAAATTAGCTTAGTTGCACCGTGTGCAACCTTGAGCATTTCTCAGAATTCAAGATGGCGGTCTCGGCCATCTTTAATTTTAACAAATATTCAACCTTTGATATCGATGACATAGAGGGTCGTGTAATACCTCTTTTTAAGGGATTTCCAGGACAAGGAGTCCATTTCTGAAGTTATGTTTTGGATATGGTGTCAAAGTCAAGGTCAAATCTGAGGTCAAAGTCAAATTTTACCTAAAACCGGGAACAAATCACCTCTACAGACCATCTACTCTAGAGTAAGTTGTATATTCTTGTCCCAAGCTTTTCGTTTTCAAGAACCGCTTAACACAAAAAACGAATGCTGTTGTATGCTATAGTCCCTCTCAATATGCTAAGTCATTACAATAACTTATTCAGTCATTTGACAGGTTTTTCAATTTGACATGCTGGAATGTCTTGACCACAACATGTCACATTTAATATATTTGTACTTTAACCATTAATATTGTGTGTTTGCTTAACAGCTGTTTACTTCTTATGCTAATGCAGACTAATTGCATTTATTTAGCAATCACATTTTACCGGATCTGTTTAAGGAAATGTCAATATTAAAAAAGATATTGAGTTTGACAGTTTGTCCCATGGATATTGTGTCGTAGCCATAACGTTTCAAGAACAGTGCCAATGCTCGAAATCGTTGAAACTGGTACAAACCATAACTACTCACCCCGACACTGTATTAACTACGCTTGTGAATCTCGAGAGGGCTCTCAATAGTTTTGGGATGCAGTAAACCTACAACACAGTCAACCTCCAACTGTATCAGACTGCATGCCTAGTCCAATGGAACGATCCTCTGCGCTGGATCAACGTCATACTTCACCCAGGTATGATGCACACTCTCATGAGTTTCCTGGGCTGTGTAGGAACACCGATGAAGGCATCAGGAGTGGACATTCTCATCAGCGCAGCGTTTGCTGGTATCACCAGCATAGTCACGGAAAGGCCTGGACCAATGCTCTACGGGCATACCGAACGCAAACACCCAAACGGGAGGCTATGGGTGGACTGCTTTGTCAAGCCTACACTGTTGTCGCCCTTTTTCCTGCGCGGAGAGCGGAACGGTGACTTCCATCTCCAGCAGCACTGTCTCAAGGCAATGCTGCCATACTTCTTCGCAGCAGGTCACCACAATTATGCCCGCAACCTGAGCTGGTATATGCGACAGATGGAGCACCTTCCCCACCGTGCCAAGGAGGACCTACTGGCAGGTGCACACGTCTGTCGGCCCTCGCATGGGGGGACCACAGTGCCAGCAGATCAGTTCGGAGAGCAGACATATATCAAGCGAGGGAAGGGTTCTGGAGGTATGAAGGGCATTTCAACGAGCCCCGAGCAAGTGGCTTTGTGGGTGAATAGTTTCAGTGTGTGCGCCCACATTGACATCGCCATGGAACATATGTACAATGAAGCTGAGGAGGAGCAGAAACCACACGGTGAAGTAGATGGGGAGGAGAAGAATATGCACAAAGAGGAAGGAGAGGGAAGAAGGAGACTGGACGAGGCCGATCGGAAGAAGATCGCGGTGGAGCTGGAGAAGTACAGTCACCCCCTCAATGACCAGCAACCAGGTGTCTATAACATCTGCAATGGCCAAGTGGCGCCAGACACAGTGAATGTTCAGAACGCATTGGCCATCGGGAGTGAGCAGAGCAGGCAATTCTCCACTTCGCTAAGCAGTGAATTCCACAAGACAATAAAAAAGAAAGTCAAAACAATGGAGTTGCTCAAGAAGGCAGTAACTGTCAAGGGGAAGGCCATCTACGACATCGAGACGCTGTTCAGTCGGCAGTTAGTCGTGGGGCAGCAGCGCAGCATTGATATAGCCGATGTCTTCCAGTTTGAACTGAGTCCAGTCCCTCCGGACCTGATCGATGAGTACGGCTGCTTGAGGAAGGGTGACAAGGCCGTGCTCGTCAAGTGTCTCAGTGTCTCTGCCATGACTCCATGTGCTCCAAACGTGGTGCTGGTTGATGCCGGCCAGCTTCTGTACCACGTCGTCTGGCCAGTACAATAACGATAACGATAGTAGAGCATTAGAAGACCCAACATACGATAATTAAAATGTCATTGATTTAGGGGCCCGTTATATGGCTTCTACCGCCCGCACGGTGATATACAATATTATACTTATTTAATTTACACATTAATACTAATATATATTTGTAAACGTTAATTTCAAGAGACAAGTACATTTGCGGTGTAATATTAATACATTATGTTATAAGAACATAACAATATGTCATTTTCTCTAAATACAACCTCAACCTGTTTGGTTGTTTATTTTTTAAAGAAAAACCCGGGTGGTGAAGATGAAGTTTCCTAAGCTGCATTCATCAGCAGCACAATAATTAGAAAAATATCCCAAGGAGAAGAGGTCTTCTGCCCGAAAGAAGCTAATTGCCTTGAAGAGAAATACAAAGAGGCTGCAAAGACGTGCCTGGGTTTTGGAGAAACATTTAAGCCACACTACCCGAAATGAAACAAGACAATTCAGTACAAGCAAAAGCTGGTGTGAATAACGTTAACGTCAACGCCGGTGCGACGTGCTGGCATAATAATGAGGAAGGACGGATTGAATCCTTCGCGAAATAAAGAAGTGGAAAAGGTTATCGCTGTCCATGAATCAATGGTAATGGAATTGCAAGAAATGTCAGTCAGCAAAAGACGGTCACTCTTCACTGGACGTCACCTAAAGATAATTCGGGGAGGAAGCATGGTCGCGAGGAGGTTGCATCTAGACCGACGATATATTCCCCACAAAATACCTTAACATTGCTACCTTCATACCATAGAATATATAAATTCATTGATACAGTAATGGATCATGCAAATGTCAATATATATATATATATATATATATATATATATATATATATATATATATATACATACACACACATTATTACACATATTCTGGCATGTTTAAAGTTGTTTCCGTGTATGTCTTGTAACTCGTAATTGATGATAATGATTTTGTTTATGTAATGGCATTTTGCGTGTCTAGCGTCAACGCAGAGAGTCCAGCGTCATCAATTGTTAAATGAAAAATAAAATATACTACATTCAATGAGTGTAAATATCTGTATTAATGTTGTACCTAATGCGTTGTCGTTCTAGTTGTTAATCAAAACACACAAAGAGATGCTACGTCCACAATTGTGAATTAATGTATGTCACAACGAACTTTAAAAAAATCAATATAAACATTATTGTCCATGTAGGTGCATGTTTAAAATCGTATGAGTACTTGTTTTGTAATTTCTGACGAAGGATAACGATTGTGTTCAAATAAAGCTACATTGCGTGTCCAGCGTCATAAGCACATACCAACTTTGTAGGCCACAGTTTACCTACTGTCGATTGCCGGACGCCTGTGACAGTTAGCATTGATAAAGATAAATGATATTGGTTGCTGGTTATGCACAAACAATCGTTCCATATGCTTTTCTGAGATAATTGCACTAATTGAAAATAGGCCGTTCTAAAAAACAACAGTGTGCAAATACTATCATCATAGTAATAACAACGATAAACAATGTTTCCAAGTCAAAATGAATCGTATAACTCTTGATATTTATTAAATAACACAAGAATATCTTTCAATTTATATTTAACTAACTACTCAAATTGAACGCACTGTTGTAATGTTTTGTTAATGACGCTGGACACGCGATGAAAATCATGTCTGACTTCTAGTGACTGTCATAACAAAAGTAACACTTTTGATATATATCAAAATGAATGATTTTTGTATGCATATATATATATGCATACAATAATCATTCATTTTGAAGCGCTGCATCTCTAGGTGTCGAATCGTGGACCTTACAATATTTGACCATTTGTTCATGAGAAAAAAAGAGTAATCAGTCCTAATTGTAAGTATATGAAACACGTAGTCACTCATGGTACACAAAGTGTATATCATACGTACGAGTATCGATTAGAACATTCGCATTCATATTTCTCTTTGAAGGAAATTCTTGAATTAAGTAATTATGTGTGAAAGCCATCGTAGACATGTTGCAAGGAATAAACCTATTTTATTAAAAAGCAGCTTTATTGTAAAAAGCAGACCAGTATCACCCGCAATAAAACAAATAAATAAATAGGTACCTTTTTAATGGAACGGATTTATTGCATATCACGATGAAAATTTGACATTTCCAGCAGAACTTTTGTAATGAGAGTAACATACACACAATATGTTTATCACGAAGAGCAAGAACAATAAGATAATCTAACCTGGCGCATGTGTGTCTCCGTTCAATGCAGAAGAGATCTTGACGATGGAGCATTTTTATAATGAGTTCACCATGATCTTCTATGACACTGATGCGGCTAACTCTGGTAAAAGCATGATACTTAGCAGACGAGTTTGTCCTACTGGTATGTTGGGAATATCGGGTGGAAATTGAGCACGTGCAGATGGAGCCGTGGGATATAACGATGCTGGGCTACAGTGTCTGCAGTAGCATGACATGCACACCTTCAGCAATTTCGCCATGACCTCATATCCGTATGCCAAAGCCAAGATCAATGCCCTAAACACTGAAGATTTCCTAAGATAATGAATGCACTGGGGGAAGTGGGCGCGTTCCGATGGAGACGACAAAAACCTTTTTTCATCGCCCTGCGTTGTCAGCCGCCGGGGACATCCAAGGAGTCTGCCCGCTTCACAGTTTTCATCAACAAAAAGAAAAAACCCAAAGGCTAAGCCCTGCCACTAACATCAAACAAACTGTTCCTGCATATGCTGCAGGCAAATCTGTAGGTCATGCTGTAGAAAGCGGCAGTTCAACAACCCGCACCTGGCAAATCAGCTGATATCACTCAGTTCGGTTAGGAAATCTGGGATGGCGCCCAGCTCCTGTGATTGTTTAGGCTGACCTAACTCGCTGAAACGAAAATGGCGGCTCAACAAAAAGCAGCGGCAAGGTGAGGCGAAATCAATTGTAACACTTGTTGTTGTTAATTTACATGATGTTGTTTAGCGTGACACTGTTGTTAAATACGCAAACACTAGATGCAATCCTATTTTGTCAGAAAGTTCGAATACTGACCTGCCATCCAGCAAAGTTTAGAACAACCGTCTTTGCCTTCCCATGAGTATGGCTTCGTTTAATTTATGACTAGAGAGTTACGCATATCGTACCACTCTTGGTATTCTGTATGGTACCGGTGGTACGATTAAGATAACCTGTGGTACGATATATATGACAATATGTGTGTGTGTGTGTGAGTGTGTGCGTTTGTGTGTGTGTGTTTGTGTGTGTTTGTGTGTTCGCGCGCGCGCGTGCTTGCGTGCGTGCGTGTGTGCGTGTGTATTCGTATGTGTGTGTGTGTGTGTGTGTGCGTGCGTGCGTGCGTGCGTGCGTGCGTGCGTGCGTGCGTGCGTGTGGGCATTGTTATCGTGCCAGAGGTGCGAATCCAGTAATATAAAACATACTATATGGTAGAACTATACTGGTAATATTCTACGTGCAAATATTAGTGCTCTGGGATGTCATACGTGTGATGCAGAGTTGTTTTTCTTAAGGGGTACTATACTAGTAACTCTCCCATATATTTGCACTATGAATCCATTCGGTGGTGTGTCCCCAAATAGATTCCACGATTAGAGCAAATCTTCACGCAAATTAGTCAGAAATCAAGAACAACATATAACTAGATTAACTGTCTAGGAAAAATGACACTGTTTCGATGATAATTATAATATGCGTCTTCAAACTTTGCACCCCTACAAGATAGACAGCACCCAGTAATAGACATTCCAGACTGGCTAGCTGCGGGCCGTAACGTCGCGCTAACCTTCGTCATGAACCGGTAACCTTTGACGTGAACCGCTAACCTTTTGACATGAACCGCTAACCTTCGACGTTCTGGACTGCATCGACGTTCTGGACCGCAGCAGCTGTTCATGTCAAAGGTTAGCGGTTCATGTCAAAAGGTTAGCGGTTCATGGCGAAGGTTAGCGCGACGTTACGGCCCGCAGCTAGCCAGTCTGGAATGTCTATCCGGTCCAGGTTGTCGTTTCACCTCGTTTTGAGTGTTGTTTAATGACTTCTTACATGCATGACAAAGGTTAACGTCTATTGTGACCAGTGTAAACATGGTGACTGCCGAATTAACATATGAGTGAACCATGCATATTATAATTTATGTTAATCATTTATTGAATTGAAATTTATTTCAACTACAACAATTACTACTACTACATTATACGTACAGTGCATACAATACAAATTGTTGAAAAAAGGGTAAAAGAAGTACAATACTTATCATGTTTACCATTAAAAATGCTTAATTACATACATAAAGTATCTGAACAGTGCAATAGAAGGTGCGACAACACTATTTATATGTATAACCATACGACATTTAATCGAAAATAAGACATTATGACATTTATTGAAGAAAAAACCTTCATAACAATAAACAATCTGAATGTTTAATTTAGTTATCTAATTTATGTTGGCAAAATAGTCTAGGACTCTATCAAATAACTATTCAACAGTCTATCTGTATAACACTTTTTGAAATGATGAACATTTTTACAAACTAATCAGTGAATTATCGAGGGTGTTCCAAAGTTTAACCCCAGTAACAGAAATACACATATATATTGTTTAAGTTAGTACGTACACAGATTTGCTTGAACTTACATATATGCCTGGATGAATATTGTGATTCATGAATTCAGAATAATTTTTGTACATTTATTGGTAATATATAACGATATGCCTTAAACCTAATTATAGCAGTTTTTAGTTTTACAAGATCTGGTATTTTAAGAATATGTACATTGTGAAAGAGTAAGTTTGTGTGATCAAGTCTTTTGGCATCCACAATTTAATCTTATAACCCTTTTCTGTAATAAAACTAAACAATGAATATTTGTAGCATATGTGTTACCCCATACTTCAGCACAAGTTTAGATCTTATTGATAAAATGTGACTTTTCCAATTAAATTTTTCATCAATTACTTACTACACCTAAAAATTGTGGGTAATTTACTCTATTGATTTTCTCTTTATTTATTCTAACACAAATATCTGTAGTTATTCTGCGATTACCAAAAACCATGTAATTAGTTTTTGATATATTAATAGACAATCTATTAACAAAAAAACATGTCTGCAGTTGTTCTAATCCATCATTTATCACCCGAGCAAGTTCATTTAAATCTCTATCACAACATAATAGATTTGTATCATCAGCAAATAAAATATACTTGAACACTTGTGAGACTCTACAGATGTCATTAATATACATGCTAAATAATTTTTGTCCCAAAATGGAACCCTGAGGGACACCACACGATACATTTAGTATTTCTGAATGACAGTTATTAAAACTGACAAATTACTTTCTATTTTCTAAATAATTCTGACTCGATTTCTGTGCGACACCACGCAAACCATAGAAATGCAGTTTTTTTACACAGTATATTGTAATCAACCGTATCAAAGGCCTTCTTTAGGTCAATAAATACTCCAACAGTATACTTATTTTTTGTAATGAAGTTGTAATTTCTTCTACCAAATTTAAAAGAGCCTGAGTTGTTGACATGCTAGATCTAAACCCATACTGACTTGGACTGATTATGTTACATATATCAATGAACATGTCCAATCTGTTGTTATATAGTTTCTCCAGAATCTTTGAGAATTGTGATAATAAAGATATTGGCCTGTAATTTGTAAAAACGTTTTTTTATCCAGACTTATATAGCGGAATAACTTTAGCTATTTTCATTTTGTTTGGAAAAACACCTGTTTGAAATGAAACGTTACATATATGAGCAAATGGCTTAGCTATTTTAGAAATTACTTTCTTAAGCAGGCTCATGCTAATGTCACTGAAATCATTTTATTTTTTATTTTTACAATTTTTAACAGTTCTAATAATTTCTAAATCATCAACAGGACTTAGAAACATAGTATGTTTAATGATTTCTTCAAAGTAATCATAAATAGTTGTATCGTTTTTAGGTATGCGGATATTTTTTGCTAAGTTGGGGGGCCAACATTTGTAAAGAAGTTATTAAATCCATTAGCAATATCTTCTTTTTTTGAAATTCTCTTGTTGGTTTTTTATAAAGTATTCTGGACATGTTGGCTTATGTTTGCGTCTGTTAATTACTTCATTTAGTATTTTCCAGTTCTCTTTAACATTTTATTTAATATAATAGTGTTGTTGCACCTTCTATTGCACTGTTCAGATGCTTTATTATGCAATTAAGCAATTAAGCAATTATAAGGGTAAACATGATAACTATTGTACTTCTTTTACCCTTTTTCAACAATTTGTATTTTATGCACTGTACGTATAATGTAGTAGTAATTGTTGTTATTGAAATAAATTCCAATTCAATTCAATAGAACAAGAACAAGATGTTTATTTTGACCTCAAAACAATTACATTAAATAATAGCAAATAATATGCACATGAACAAATGTCACCATATAAGTAATTAAAAATACATGAAATTGGGGTCAGTGACTCCTGCTAAGACTAAAAAGTCGCTATCACAGGAGCCACTCGGATTATTACACGTCATAGTATTTGTATTAATTCAATACGATGTTTGTCTCTATATGTGTTAATCTTTCGATAACACATGTGTACATATTGAAATAATGAAATGACAATACTTACAATACATAAGAACATATAACATTAGTTTGCATCTATCCATCTACAGATATATGTATTTTGAATTCCAATGATTTTGAAGATTTATCTGACATACGTATCAATCATATAATTATGTGTACATGCGTTGTGATATCTTTGCAAAAGACTTGTTTTTAAGTAATACTCAAACCCATGTAAACTGTGGGTAATAATCTTTTCCAAAACTAATTCTGGAGTATCGTTTATAGTATGGGGCAAATTCTGTTTAAGGCATTTTTTGGCAAACTCATGTTTTGTCATAGATGTGAGTATATTCGTTGCTCTGCGAGTATCATGACTGTGCATATTATAATTGGGTATAGTATTCCAATTTAATAAATAAACAGGCAAAACACCATGCCTATATTTATAGAAAAACACTAGTTCTTGCACTTTTAATAGATCATCTATTTTTATTATTTCGAGTGTTTTAAAAAGTGGTTCTGCATGTGAATTGTACCTGTTCAATGTTATTATTCGAACTGCCTTTTTTGGATTCTCAATATTCGGCTACCTTTGTATCCCCAAACTGTAATACAATAATTAACATGTGATAGGATTAGAGAATTGTATAACAGTTTTTTAATGTCTAGTGGTAGTACATACTTTAGTTTGTTTAAAACGCCGGTAAGCCTGGAACATTTATTTGCTATTTTATTTACGTGTTTAAAGGATTAGCATAAACTATAATATGCATGGTTCACTCATATGTTAATTCGGCAGTCACAATGTTTACGCTGGTCACAGTAGACATTAACCTTTGTCATGCATGTAAGAATTAAACAACATTCTAAACGAGGTGGAACGACAACCTGGACCGGATAGACATTCCAGACTGGCTAGCTGCGGGCCGTAACGTCGCGCTAACCTTCGCCATGAACCGCTAACCTTTTGACATGAACCGTTAACCTTTGACATGAACCGCTAACCTTCGACGTTCTGGACTGCATCGACGTTCTGGACCGCGACAGCGGCACATTTCGTTGTTTTCTCACACAACCTCATCTTTTAGCCCATATGCGTTGTTGATTTCAAAAATAATTTTCTCACCATGTAAAATGTATAGGTCATCACAAGATTTTTCCAAATTTAATTCGACAATGTCAAATAAAAAGGGTTTAAATAACATATCAAGATTTCTTAAATACAATTATTAGTTATTTCCTCAACGTATATAACTTTGTTATACACAATTACCATAAACACAACATGTGTACAGTAGTCCTCTCTTCAGTGGACATTCCTGTATCTAATAAAGTGTCACTACATTGCAGATGTCCCACTAGCGGAGGGATAGATTTTTGTGAGTCGTAATGTTTGGCTGAAGATGGATAAGACAGAAATGTGTAAATGATGTAGTTGTAGTAAAAAAATGCATGTACAAAACACTACACAACAAAACTAGCACTATGAAAACGAAACAAAGACATTTTACAAATCACATGTTTTATTTAAAATACATAACAGAAAATAAAAATACAAGTACAAACAAAAAGTACAAACACCACACAATTGAACATTGCAACCCCTACAAAATAGAACAGTACAATGAGCAGACGTTTGTCACGACAAGAAACATCAGTCTTCATCATATCACACTTCACTGCTTCTTGAAGAAGCCGGTGATGCTGTTGTGCACTGAACGGGCCGGTAGCCTGTCTGATGCCCCTTTAGCAACTTCTGCACATCCAGCAAAGAAGCATTGCTTTCACCTAGAGCGAACCCAACAATAGTTTTATCTGGAGCTGTGCATCCCTCACTGTAATGACAAGGAGTGCCTCGGGCTTGTCGTATCCACTGTCATCGTCCTCATCCATCTCCCCTCGTGCTTGTGTGACAATCACAGCTTCCCAGTCATCGCCAGAGGTCTCTGTTGTCAGTGTCCCGTCATACACAGAGACGTAGTCGTCACATAACGCATCACCCAGCAACCTCTCGCAGTTACTTGTACAGAGTTACACTGTGCAAAACATTTCACGATTATGGATACCGACACGTATGTACACTTCACCATGCCAACCACACCCAATCGATGGCATCCTGGGCCCAGTTTCATAAAGCCGTGTAACTTTACACGCAATTACGCGGTCTACTGGTCGCAGCTAACAACGAATAGTCAATGCACCTTACGGCCGGTTTCGTGAGACCAATTGGGCGTGTAAGTCTCGCGGGCGAAAACGAGGCTGGGGCAGTTGGGGGGCAGGAAGCCCATATTCTCCATGTTCACATATAGTATTTTGTTTTGTTTTTGGTTGTAATAATCGAATTGTTCCCAAATAGTGTATTTCAGTTATATGGCATCGCCGGCTACTACTTGTGTTTGGCGATCTTGACTAATAATGAATAGTGCCATTTTTCGCGCAGTACAACCTGTTTGGGGCAAACTTATACATGTGTTATGATTATGTGCATTTAGACAACTTGTCAAATATAAGTGCTTATCGAAACCACAACGTACAGCAATGTAAAATGCTAATCCCGTAAAAGACACATACGGTGTATTGTATTGTATCTATTATCAGCACTACATAAATCGCTATATGTCTATGATAGTCTGGTAAAGTCAATATTAAATCGGACATTTAAGATAAGATAGGTATAACACAAGATATTTATGACCTGATTTTCCTAGTATTCATCAGTCGGAAGTTACAACTGCCATCCATCATTATAATATTAGTATTGTGTCCAGTCCCCAATCAGCTTCAGTCGCGCGGAGTCTCGCCATATGTCGTGTCCCACTTACATGCCTTATTTAGCATTCGCGTAACTAAATCAACGTAATATTTACCTAGTTAGGTCGCGGTGGGAAATCCCTGTATTTGTGCTGTGTCTGAACAAACTTTTTCTTTCTAGCTGCCGCCTTTGTCGTTCGTATAGCAAATGAGAAGCTATGGTGAATGTACAGGATATCCAGTGTAAACATCAATAATTATGTTGGGAGTGGGCGTGTCGGGAGCATACCATAACTATTTCAACTTCGGGAGCATACCGTAAATATTTTAACCAGCGTAAAATTATGCCTACTAAATACATGGTGCAGCTAAATGCAACTATGCATGGAGCAGACTCGTGAAACGCAACTAGCGTAACTTTACGACGTTTTAGTCTTTCGACAGGTTTATTGCCCGCTACGACGTCTTAAGTACGCTCCATGAAACTGGGCCCATGACATGAATCTGCATACTCAGTTCCATCGCAGTATTATCCGAGTCCATCTCTTCCAGGACGTATTGCACTAACTACTTCCTGAGTGAGTCTTCACGGTCGCAATGGTGACAGCACCATACGGCTGGAGATGCGAATAGAAACACGACCTTGATGTTGGACGACTGGAGGTTGGGTGGGCAGTGGGCACCATAGTTATCCACAATCATCAGGACATGGTGCTTCTGTGACCTTATATTCCCGTTGAGCCGCTCGAGCCGGAAGGGCAAGGTAATAGAGCCCGGCTTCATCTGCATTTTTGAAGTCAGCAAGGTTGTAGCTCTCCACCACTGTAGGCAGCCGCTTGGCCCAGTTGTCAACGACCCCTGCAACACCTCGGTGGAATCTCTACACATGCAGCATGGTTAGCCTGATGTTGTAATACTACTGCCAGCACTCCAACCAGCTATTTGAAGCAGTGATGTCATCATGATTCATTTCTTTATATTTCTATCACTACCTTCTAGAGGACCGACCTTATCCTGAACTTTCTGTTTACTTCGCACATATGCATACGAACTCTTGCTGTCATGTTTTATATTAAAAGCTATTGTTTTCATAGCTTCCCTTCGAATTTCTTATTTAAGCTATAGCTTGGTTAAGTGTTTATTAAATGATATCGTTTTTCACTTCCAGTATGTCTATATGACTTCCACATTATTTGCTAGTACTTGATTTTTCTAATGGCTTCTTTCGATAAGCATTTCTTTTAGACCGTTTCCCAATTTCACTCTTTAATATATTCCAGCATTCTGTTGCTGTCCTATTCTTCAGTGTATTATTCCAGTCTATCTTTGCTAAACATTTCCCCATGTCCTTATATCCTCCTTTGTGGAAATCTTTCCTGTACCATATTTTTAGATTCCGCTCTCCTTTTATTTTATGATATATGATAAGAACGGAGTCTCACCTGACATACATACTAAAATATAAAGTAATTGATATCATAATGCATAATAATTTCATAACGACATCCTACAGGATGACGTGACTTACAGCAATCATTGACACATATAAATGAGTTGAGCATGTGATTTTTATTAAAGGAAACATGTGGCATATGCTACAGACCATTCAGAATAATTGATATGTACATATCACATATTACACAACCATTCGTCGTGAGTAAAATGTGACTCAACGAAAACAAACTTTCGTACGGATCCATTATGTAAAACTAAGCTTCATTGTTAGTAACCATATAACCTATTTAATGTCAGTCACATATTGTAACATCTTAGTTAGTGTTGTTCTCTTAGTAAATCATCGCTCACTAGTTTTGTGAGTTGTCTCCCATTAGTCAACCGACCGTGAGGTTATAAGTAACATAACTTATTTGTAGCAAAATAATGAAATGTCTTATCATAATGTTAACATGGTGTAGCTTCGATTGTTATTAACACAATGTTCTTCCTCCATGGTCATGGGCTACTGCCTTCCTGTACTTCGTACAACGACACATGTGATATATGTATAATATACACATTAGTGTACAAATGTGTACCCCAGTGAAACCTAAAGCGCTCAGTGTAATTTGTGGTAAACATATTATTCTACATAATATGTATTACATTTTAATTTCTGAGCGTATATTTACTTTTAAGTGCAAAAAATTAACGATTGCTTAACAAATGTAGACCTACTAATTATGACATATGTATATATATATATATATATATATTACTACAATACCAGTTGAATATGGAATATACAAACATAAATGTACGTGCTTATAACACAAGTTACCGGAAAATACAGAATTCACAAGTGGATAAAGCAAATAAATGAAGAAACGAAGAGTAGAATGTGAGTAATATTCTTCTATAAGATGAGCGCGATTCATCTGGTAAAATAAAATATATACGAGTGAACACATGTCTCTATATTATCATACATGATGTAACGAGAGGTGGTTAGGCAGTGATAAACAGAATCATATGTCTACATAGCGGTAACTTCCACTGTCAATAATGTATCACGTCATATTTGTTTAACTTGTCATATGTCGTACAATACAAATTAGTCTACTAATTATTCTACTTTTTGCGTGACAAAAAGCAAATAGGAAGCTTGGATACTAATTGAGAAAAAGTGTTATTATGTATGGCTCTCATGACCATAATGCACACCAACTAGACATAAGGTTAAAATATTAGACCTGAAATTGAAAAATATATATATATTAGAAGAAAAAATCAACGATTCAGTAAACTCAACAGAAAACTCTAACTAGGGTGTCAATTTTAGAAAAATTGATCGATTGAAAGGAAAGGTTTACTAGTCTGTAAACTAGAGCAGAATTGTAATGACATATTGAAAGAAAATGTCTTGGTGCAAACGATAGATAAAAATACAAGAGGAAATAATCGTCGATTTAGTCTGCATTTCGTACCCTAGCTACACAATTAAATTTGATGTGGATGAACGTTTTGGACAGAGCGATCATAAACCTATCAATATGTAACTGAGATGCCCAGTGTTGCGTGTAACTACAAAAACTAGGAAAGTGTACTTATACTCGAAAATAAATTTTAATAAAATAAACACTGAGATAAAAAGACTGATTGGGAGAAAGAGTATAGAAACAAATCTATGTTTGAAATGTGGAAACATTTCAAAACCGTTTACACTAATTAAGTGGAAAAACATGTTCCATCCAAAACAATAAAACAAGGACTAACGCCACCATTGACAAGATAGAACTCGGTCCTTAAAAAGCAAAATGTGTTAAAACGTTGCAGCAAATAAAAATGGACTCAAAGCCGATGACATATTCGATGACTATTAGAGAGAATAATACAAGAAAACATTTTAAACCTAGTCGAAACAAATAACTCTATAAGCCATGACCAACATGGATAAAAAAATGTCATGTACTACACAATTACTTGAATGACTTTATGACTGGACTGCCATTGTGGTCTGTTATATAAATGAGAAAAATATGGCATAAAATGTAAAATACTGCTACAAATAGAATCCTTCTTGGTAGGAAGATGTCAGAGGGTAGTTTTGAGAAATGGAAATTCATCCTGGAGAACTGTTAAAAGTGGAGTCCCATAAGGCTCCACTTTGGAACCAGTACTATTTCTATTGTTTATCTACCAAATTCAGCGAAGGCAACTGCCAAAATGTTTGCTGATGATACAAAGTTATACTCTAAGATGTCTAAAGTAGCTGATTGTGAGAACCTCCAAGATGAACTAAAAAACGTGAAATCTGGTGAAAATTATATTTCAGCGCCAACAAATGTGTAACACTTAAACTAGAAAAGAATCATCAACGTATATACTCTAAATGGAAAAATATTACATGTAGTAGATGAACATTTGGTAATTTGTTTTAAACCAGGCTCACATCTAAAACACATAACAGCAAAGGCAAATCGACGCATTGAATTAATCAAACGATGTTTTGAAAGTAGTACTTAAAAGACTATAAAGACATTATACGATTAAATTATTAGACCAGTGCTGGAGTATGCGTCACCAGCCTGGAACCCTTATTATCAAAAATATATCAATGAACTTGAAAACATCAAAAGAGAACGCTAAATCTCAGTAGTTCATCAAGAGAATATGTTTCTTTGGAACAGAGACAACGCGAGACAGACCTCTGTGAGGTATTTAAATACATAAGAGAGCTCAACAGATTTACCCCAGATCAATTCCTTAATAGAACCCTAAGCAATCTGAGAGGCCATAGTCTAAACTATAGAATAACTACTCCGTGCGGATATCCGTAACCACTTCTTCACGAATCGGATAATTAACTCGTGGAACAGACTCCCAGAAGAAGTAGTGACAGCAACCTCATTGAGCATTTAAAAGAAGAGATTGAGGTCTTTGGCCACCGGCTAGAAGAGACGAAACAACCCAGTATACCAAGTAAGTATACATGTGATGCAATTAAAGAGTAACACGAAAACGGCATAATCAAATATAGTCTAGCGTAATTAAAATTAAGAATTGTTTTGCAAGAACAAGATTATACATGATTAACTAGAAATGGCACATGGTGGTTAGTATAGGCCCTGAATCGGATATGCTAATTGTTCCATTCATTTGTTATGCCCTTTACAAATAGTTTCTCATAGGCACTGCTTATAGTTATATTACTTCTGTGATAAGTAATAGAAGTAATTATGACCGTTTACGTATAACATTTAAACAAAATTAATTGATAACAAACGTCTAAAACGACTTTGCTGAAATACTAAACGTTTGCCCAATGTAGTTGCTCACCCTTATTTGGGATATTGGTCACTATACTGATTTGCGAAAAATTGCCGTACACGAAACCGGCTTTCTCTGATTATGTTCACCAAAGACGTATAATTTCTTAAAAAATAATTAAATTTAGTAATATTGAACAAAACAAAATCGCATATAATAATTACACTTGTCTGTACGCATATGCGACAGTGTGATATTCCTCACCGTTAAATCTGGTATGACACTCCAGATAATGATTAGTAGGCATACTGTATTCTTGGGATTTAAACGATCTAACAAACGCAGGACTTTATTCATCATTGTTTAATTTAGAGTACTTAATTCGGGAGTATATACGCGGAAACTAGGCTAATATTGTTTGCAAAATTAAGAAAAACAGTATTCGGAATTTTCGAAATACATTTTGGCAAAATCTGCTTTTGTATCGCGGATAATTTTGCACACGATAACTGATCACTGAACGGAGGTGTATAATTAGTACCATTGTTTGCCCATGTAGCCACGGTTAGCCATACTAGGAATTTGTGGGTGAGCGCTTGTTGAATAACCGTTATAACTGTTAAAAGATGCATAGTTTAAATACCCTGGGTAAGCTCTACACGCAGGAATCCCGGTACAGGCAGGGTAGCCAGCAGAGGTTCGCTGGATTTGACGACAGGGTGTTTTATTACTGTAATAGGCCCTGGACGTGTTTGTAGGCTTCTGTTTCAGCACCTTATTTCGTTTGGTTATCATATGGCCGTTTCTAGACATCTGACCATGGCGTGTTTTGCTATAATTTTGCATAGCCGGTTCACGGCCACGTGCTCCTCGACTGATGTTGCTGACGTTGCCATGGCCTTTGCTACGGTGCAGACTCTTGTAATTGTTTTCTGGAGGCAGTTGTGTTGTTGTAAATGGCACAAAAGGTGTACTGTTTGACATTTTAGATTGCTGAAATGGAGCAACTGCCTGTTTATCAGAAACGACATCCATCGCTTTTTCTCGATCACGTGTAGAGTGGCGGACATGGTCATCATCCCTGCTGGAGGTATTCCTTAATTTGTAGGAAATCAAAACCACAACGACAATGATGGCAGCTCCAAGTATTACTGGCAATATATATAAATTGTTCCATTTCGACGATGGGTTTGAAGTTGGATTAATTGATTCTGGTGTCGTCATTGGTAATGTATCTACAAAAAGATATGCATCGTAATTGTTTTTTTCTGTTTGTAGATATTGACACATTCAGATATTTACAAACCAGCAGATTAAGTGGTTTGCATAGAATAATATTAGGTAATTCACGCAACACGTTCAAAGCGAACCTCCATCTATCTCGGCAGGTATTGCTTTTATTGGATCATTATATTACTAGCCATAGTCAAACTATTTTGGTTGCGTCTAATGTTCGCAAAAAAAAAATCGAAACTATTACCAATTTAAAATTATAAAACATTGTGTCATTATTGTTATTATAAGACATACTATTGTTTTAGATGGTTTCGTATCAGATGTACTTTACCTAAGCAACGATGTGAGGGAGTCAGTCACATACCTTTTGCTATGATAAACGGCGGTATACCACTGCATGAAGTTAAGCGCACCTCCTAGTATTATAGTAGAACCGCTTAAGGCTAAATTAATCAATTTTTAGTCAGCACAACGTTAGCACACCAATTCATTGAATGATTATTATATGTTAACGATAGTGTGGTATCGCGAAAATACATACCTATGCTAATAGTGATTTCTGAGGCTTGAAACAAAGGGACGTTACTGTCTTTGAACCGTTCTCCTATAGCGGTCTCAGTATTGTCGCCCAGCAGTTCCTTGAGCTTGTTTTGGTCGAATGCGAGGCTTGAATCAATCACCACACTGCCTTTCCTACAACAGAACAATGTAGATTGGACTGAAGAAATTACATACTTTCTGAGGGAAGAATACATAATTGGTAAAAAGTAACGATAATTTATATATATATATATATATATATATATATATATATATATATATATATATATATATATATATATATATATATATATATATATATATATATATATATATATGAACTGTACAATTTCAGTTTTGTTTTATAATTTCTTCATTTTTATGTTTTTGTAAAACTAGAACATATGACAATTATTAACAAATGTTATGGTACGCATATTGCTATGTCATTTCAACATTTTCCAATAACTGCACACTACAAGTTTGGCCAACATTTCCGTTATATACACACAACAGTGTTAATCTTTATTAAACGCCTTCACTTCAAAGCGACCTTACATAAAAGAGAGATGACCAATTGGAACATTGCTTCAGGTGTCAGCTACCTGAACGTCATTTGTTGAGCTAACACTGACTTCAGAATAAATTATTTCTGTTGTAATCTTTCTTTAAAAAAACTCGCATTGTGACCATGCTGGTTCATCGTGTAGACATATACATGACTCCTCAGCAGGAATGTACATAGCTACTTGTTATTTTGTCATAAACGCACCACGTTACTGTCGGCTATACCAGTCTGGTTTCGAATATTTCACTAGAAATAATGTTTTCTTATAAGCATTTCGTTTAGGCAAATTTTACTTTTCTCTTCTGTGATGTTGTCCATGAAGTATTCTGATTATAAAGTCCAGAAATTCAGTTCGTGTAATGCAATGGATGCTGATTTAGTTTTGGTATCACTAACGTATGGTAACGGAATTATTTGAGTATATATTTCATAAACAATGCTAAAACAATGTTATTTCCTATTATGTATTGCTAATATTGTAATGGGCTGTGCAAAAACCGGTGTGTTGACCTGTCTCATAATAAGCGAATTAGCTTCAAGCATATCCTTCATTTTTTCTTTATTACACATGGAAAATGTATGATTTAAGTTGAAATAAACGTGTTTAAATGTATACTGTTTAAACTATTTTTTTGTGCCGACTGAACGCATAACATTTCTTGGCTTCAGATATATAAAACAAATCATTAGCTAGCATAAATGTTGTGTAGCCCCCTGGCTGTCATGGAAGAGCTCGACATTCCACCATCAGCAGAAGAGTTTAGCAAGGCTATTGACACCCTAACCTGCGGCAAGGCCCGTCAAAATGATGGCATTTCTTCAGAAGTCACCAAGGTCGCCAAGGCTAGCACTCTCCCAATCCATTTGGATGAGTTACTGTTAAAGTGCTGGGATGAAGGGATGGTACCCCAGGATATGCACAACTATAATATCGTCACACTGTATAAAAATAAGGGAGATCACAGCGACTGCAACAGCTACCGTGGAATCTCCCTCCTCAGTATTGTTGAGAAGGCCTACGCCCAAGTAGCACTGGACAGGCTGCAGTCACTTGCAGAAAGGGTATACCCAGAGGCCCAGTGCGGGTTCAGAGAAGGAAGATCAGCAATCGATACGAATTTTTTACTACGGCAACTACAAGAGAAATGCCGTGAACAGAGGCAACCACTTTATATCGCCTTCGTTAATCTAACCAAGGTTTTCGACCTGGTAGGCAGAAACGGCCTCTTCACAAGGCTGCAACGGATTGGATGTCCTTCAAAACTATTGAAAATCATCATGTCCTTCCATGAAGATATGAAAGGTACTGTCCAGCATGATGGCTCCTCAGTGAAACAAGGATGTGTACTAGCTCCAAAGCTCCAAATCTTTTTCTTCCTTCTACTGTTCTTTGCTTTCAATCGGTCGTAAAACGTAAGCGATGGAGACATTCACCTTGCACGTTTGCGAGCAAAGAACAAAATGGGCATACTGCTAACCAGGGAGATGCTTTTTGCAGATGACGCTGCTCTGACTGTACACAGTGAGGAAGCTTTGCAATGTCTTATGAGCTCTTTTGGTCATGCCTGCAGAGAGTTTGGTCTCACAACACATCTCTAGAGGACCTTATCTTAGGACAAGATGCCTGCAGTGTCCCCAGCGTTCAAATAGACGACTACACCTGGGAAGTAGTGGAAGAATTTGTGTACCTCAGATTCATCATACTCAGCAACCTCTCGCTGGACACAGAAGTAGATAAGAGGATCGACAAGGCAGCATCAGTGATGGCTTGACTGACCAAAAGGGTGTGGGACAGCGCAATGCTGACCACGAAAACCAAGATGGACATTTATAAAGCCTGCGTGCTCAGCACTCTGCTTTATGGCTGTGAATCTTCGTCCCTGCATACCCACCAAGAACGTAGACCTGATACGTTTCACATGCGCTGCCTTCGAAAGATCCAGGGCATCACCTGGCAAGACCGCATACCCAACAAGGACGTTTTAGCGAACATCGGAATGCCGAGTCTGTTTGCTCTGCTATCCCAAAGGCGCTTGCGCTGGCGTGGTCATGTCAGACGAATGAAGGATGGAAGAATTCCTTAGGTTACACTGTACGGGGAACTCGCCACAGGAACCAGACCCACGGGAAGGCCTATCCTTCCGTTCAAAGATATTTGCAACCGTGACATGAAGACAGGCAGCATCAACCCAGTACACTTGGAAACCCAGACCGCAGACCGCAGTAGTTGGAGGACTGCTATCAGGAAATGCATCCAGATGAGTGAGAGGCGGAAACGGGAGCAGTGAGATGAGAAAAAGGAAAGCAAGAAGCAGTTGGCAGAAACAACGCTGAGCCAGGTGCGAAGACCTTCAAATGCAGTAACTGTAACAGAGTCTGTGGCTCAAACATCGGACTGTACAGTCACAGCAGGCGATGCAGCAACTCGGACTGACATACTATGGGCGCACAACCCATTGTCTCTCGAGACAGAAGGAGGCCAACAACAAATCATGAAATAAGCAAATATATGTTCCCAATCTAGGTGTAATTCCATTTTACTGCAACCGTTGTTGATTGTACAGTTTTCGTGAGAGTGAGCCATATACTGCTCCATAGTGTCTATTTTATGTTAAAAAAGTCTACCTAAGAACTATGGTGAGCGAGTGATGTTCCCAAACAAAGCATGACATCCACCGTTAGCATGCCAAACTCACAATTAAGATTGACTTACTAAATATGCAACACAACACGAACATGCGTTAAGCGTATTAACTTAATATTATTTTCCACAACGAATCCTTCGTAACGTTGTCAAATCCATCGCAATTGCATATCTGCAGCATATCGTGATACGAACAATGTTTCTAATGTTAAAGTGGCATTTAAATCCCAATAGTGTAAACACAAACTGCATTACCCGTGTCATTTGCAAAAACGTTCCCCTCTGAAAGCATTATATTGAATTTCAAGCAAACGAACGAGGCTTTTAAACAAGGAAGACACCTTTTACTTACCATATCTCATTGATGGAACAGCGGATATAGGCGTCACCGAACACACTCTTTACCTACAGAGGAAACACAATCGTGACAGTCATTTCTGGATTTGCTTTTTTCTTTGATCTATTATCTGTTTAAATTAAATTAAATTAATTTTAATGTCCTTAAAACGGATATTCATCGTACAACTCATGATCTCATATAAAATATGTAAAAAAAAATTGTCACAAAATACAAATGAAATGCAAAATGTAGCCACACAAAAGGCAAACACGTTGGCATCAATATAACTTATTTAACATTATAGTTGCCACAGGCACAAAACGCCTGCTGTAGCGAGCCGTTTTGCATTTTATACAACGATATCTCCTTCGAGACGAAAAAAATTGAAAGAATGTAAAGAGCGGGTGATCAGACTCAGCAGCGACAACACGAGCTGCCTTCAAGAGTGCATGGTCGATCAATTGGGACAGCATTGGTTTATTGTATTTCTACAGTTCTCCCGCTCTATTGGATATTGGACAATTATCTTAGCAACAATGTGTCAGATGTTTAGAAGCTCACGGAAAAAGCAGGATAGTAACAAGTACTGCAATACATTATGAGAGGCTCAATGGTGCTACGGTAGGGACGTGGAAGAAGTTTTGGGTTAACGCTGAAAGCTCGCAACTTTCGAAGAACGTGCAGTCGCTGCATGCTCTGTAAAGGACAACTTCGTATCTAACACATGTTAGCGCAGTGGATCAGGTGTAGAGCTTCGGACTCTCGACTAATAGGACCCGGGTTCGAATCGTGTACTGCGGTGTTAAAGCGTTGGGCATGTTTTTTCACTCTACATTGCTGCAGTTCATTCAGCTGTATAAATGAGTACCTGGCTATAGACAGTGGTGGATATGTGTACGAGCAGTCTTCGCGCATTAATTGCAGCATATGGCTGGATGCTTCCCAGAGAAGTTCAGTCGCTGTTTGATTGAACAGGTCTGCCAGGGAAGTAAGGTCTAATGGCAAAATGTGCTTTGAGCAATCCTGAGGATTGGATACTGCCCTATATAAGAACTTAATTACCTTTACCTTTACATGTTAGGTTTAAATAACAGAGACGAAAGGTTCTGTTATGTCGGCCTCTTCGATTCTTCGGCAATACGACACGGTCACTTAATACTGATAACGTTTATTGTATTTCTACCATTCTCCCGCTCTATTCGACCTTACATCCGGGGCCTTACTGGCTGCCTACCTATCCGCTACTGTTTATATTACTCCACGCTACATTTGCATACGTATCAACTACTGTCTGCATTACTCCACACTACATCCCTCCTCTACTAGAACTAAAATCGATTACGAGAAGCAAATTACCGATTAACAGCTAGTCTAATCAACAAATTACCAATTAACAATAGTCTAACAATTATGTGATAGTCGCATCCTAATTAGTATTGGCACGCTACCATGTTTTCTTTGCTGCTGATCACTTCGTACAGATTGGGGTGGAAATACGCAGTGGTTTTGTCACGTTTGGTGTCTCTTCGCAGCACGGTATCGCCAACTTTAATATCATTCGTTGCGGCTGATCAGCATAATGTTTCATCCTTGACTTTGCGCGAGCATCGTTCTCTGCTGCTTTCATTTCCGTTTGTGTCTTCGCATGACCATCCTTCTGCTGTGGTAACGTCGTTCGGGGTTCTCGTCCGAACATCAACCGATATGGTGAGTATTTTGTAGATGGGTGTGGTGTAGCTCTGTACTGTCGAAGGAATCAATGAAGTTCCTGTTGCCAGTTTTTTCCTTTGACAACTGCTGTACGGACTGCTTTCATTTGTTTGTTTATTGAACGTTTCAGCTGGCGCGTTTGCTCTAGTAGTTTTCGGCGTAGGTTGTCTGCCTCTATCGATTCTTCGGCAATAAGACACGGTCATATAATACTGGTAACGTTTATTGTATTTCTACAGTTCTCCCGCTCTATTTGAGCCTATCCTTACTCTGCTACCTATCTATCCGCTAGTGTCTATATTACTCAACGCTACATTTGCCTACGTATTAACTACTGTCTGCATTGCTCGACACTACAGGTTCACTGCGCTTTTCCAGACAGCGTGGTTTGCAGAACTGATCCACCACCAGTTGAAGGACACGTAGAGTACGTTGCATCAATACAAGAAAAAGAACAATCATCCAGAATGCGACAATAAACGTTGGATCTGCCGGTTGTGTATCGCTGGAAAGATCCTTTTCACGTATTCATAAACCGCCAGAATCCTCCAACAGAATCAAGGTCATTTTCTTCACGAAAGCCATAATGACTTCAGTCCAAACAGAGTTCGCAAACTCTAGTAGAAAATAATTCATCTGATAATTTTACGAGGATATGCATGCAGCTCAGGCCTCCACTGCTTTCCCGGTCGACAACGGCGCAAAGCAAGACTGTATGTTGGGAACTGCTTTGTTCAAAATGATGTTCGCAGCCATGCTGTCTGATGCCTTCATGGGAGTGATGATGGTATTTGCATCAACTGCTGCATTGATGGGGCGGGGTACATATTATTTGAGAACACTTCAATTGAAGATAAAGGATGTTGCATGTCCGCGATTTCATCTTCGCGCTGATGACTACGCGCTCAACAGCGGATCTGTGCAGTTGCTGGAAATTAGCAAGGAGAGATTCCCCAATACACGTGAAAATGTTGGCTTTATCATTAACATAACGAAAGGTAAGTAATGGGTCACCGAGCCTACACCAGCAAGTTGAAAACGTACGTAGAACCATAAATTAATGTGAATGGACGACAAATTCACTTAATCAAGAGTTGTCCCCATTACTAACGAGATCCAGTGACGCATTTGGTTTGGAACAATATCCGCTACAGTGTGGGATCGAAAAGAAACCAGCCTGAGAACCTGTTGCTTGCATTGCTCTAAGCGTGCGATAGTTGGGCAGTCTACCAAAGACAAATGTATATATGTGTATATATTATAAGTGTGTGTGGGTGTGTCTTTGTGTTTGAGTCCGTCTGTGTGTGTTGTCACCCTCTGGAAAGATTCCTGCACATATCCCTGATCTACATCTATTGTTTTGCTCATTGTTGCGTGCAGAAGGAATATATATATATATATATATATATATATATATATATATATATATATATATATATATATATATATATATATATATATATATATATATATATATATATATATATATATATATATACACCACTGTATATATATCTATATATATATACATACATGCATACATACCATACATACATACAAACTACCATTAGGTAATTTGTGAATCATATTATATTCCTATTTCTCTTTGCATTCCAAATATACTTACGGCTTTACAATATTGCCTCTTCATTCGTTTGAAATCGTCTGAGCTGCTGTTTTTCATATTCTCGTTAAATGACTCGTTTGTTAACTCCACGTGAGCTTTGCATGATAACACCGCTGCAGACACAAAGCATAGCAAATGATTAGCTATTCATCGAAGTAAAAAGAAGTTACCTTATGCTAATCGAAAACAACATGGCGGACGAATTACGGAAGATCCTACGATTTTGACAATACTATGTAATTTTTAGGAAACCATAGTTGGATTAGTAATCATAGTATGCACATAATATAATATATAAGTTCCCTAAAGACTCTTTGTCATACGTCGACATGTAGTTATTAGGTAATCACTAACACCAAATAGACAACGAAAAACTAAGATCACATGCTTGGCCTGATCGATATGCGGGGATGGTGTCACAGACAGCGAAATTCGCAAAAGGCTAAATGTAGGGGCAAACACTTGTAGGAATGTTGAAGGTGTGAAACCGTTGAAGGAGCATATCACATAAACGCAAATGAACGGTATTCTGTCCATGAAACAGTAAGAGAATGTGCAGGTTTGGGTAAATAATAAATAACAGCAGTACAGTGCCAAACAAATTATTTGTGTCTTAATTTCTTGTCTTGCCAGGGCTCCATGATCGAGGTCATGGCAGTGCCAGTGGCATTGGCCATTGTGATTGAGGGATTCCATGTCTGACTATCATTATGACTATGATTGGAGGTAAAGTTATTACTCTAGACTTCACTAAATAGGCTGATCTTTTTAGCGTGTTATGTGGAGCTAATAAAATTAGGCCTCCATAATATTACTCTTCCTGGTGCTTCTATTTGTTGCTCGTAGCTGATTATAACATCTTGGATGCTGATATGTATACATTACATACGGTTACTATATTTCTCGTACATATTTCCAGTTTAATATTAGTATTATATTTAAATTACTTGTATTCTATTTTCAGTACAAGTCACAAGGAGTCACCACAATGATAGCATCACCACAGAACAAGTGTTTGAAATTTGAGTCTTCTCATCTTTGCCAAAATAACTCATAGGCAGAGTTTCATCATTATCAAGGCATATTAATTGCACCTGTCGATTGTATCATTAACCATACATAACTCATCATTCATTATATTAAAGGTCATGGAGGAGCTCATCAGGGTCAATCTTAGGTTTAGCAGAAGTAGAGCAGGAGCAGAATATTGTAAGTTATGTTGGTGGTTTTGTTTTACGTTTTACTACGATATACGTATAGGTGTTACATTATATTATGTCCTATGGCTACGGGATGGCCTGCGAAGTGTGACACCCTACAATTCCCTTCCATAGACCCGCTTGGGCCCCCAGCGGGTCGCGATTTACTGTTTGAGAAATGCTGCTCTAATCAAAGACGCACACGTTATGGTCATTATACAGTAGGCATGTATGTGTATAACAACAAATATGTGTGTGATAATAGGTTGTATGGTGTACTAGCATGATTTGTGGCTTCGGTATCACGGCATGGTTTGCTGTAACCTTTTGTTCAGAACTGTGTTTAATACAAACACGGACAAATGAGCCGTACTATTGTATGCACACAACAATATAAGTACTTTCATGTTTTTCTCTGATAATCTGTGAAAACCAAATCAAAGAGTTTTCTGTGTAGTTTAATACATAAGCATGTGTATAGTGTGTTTAATAAAATCGTGTTCTGTGTATTAAAACTTTGGAACTACCTGTGGACAACTTACTCTTTTCACAGTTAGTGCCTTCGTATCCACTGGCACAATCACATTTGTAGCCGTTCACTAGGTCAGTGCAGGCGCCTCCACGTTGACAAGGGTGGGCGGCACAGTCGTTGACATCTGAAGTCATAAATAAATTATAATTGTTGTAAATGGGAAATCTTAATTTTGTATTCGACGACAGTTAATATTATGTTGTCTAATCTTATTGATATAAGTTACTATGGGTGCAATAAGTTGTTGTAGTACACGAATATAACAAGCCATGTTGTACAAACGTTTATTGCTGTACATGAGTACACATAGCCATGTTGATCGCCAGCCAAGTGCTGCTTCTGTGTCAACTCATAGCGGTGTCTCTTAAATTGATTTGACTATTCGTCCGTCCGTCCGTCCGTCCGTCCGTCCGTCCGTCCGTCCGTCCGTCCGTCCGTCCGTCCGTCCGTCCGTCCGTCCGTCCGTCCGTCCGTCCGTCCGTCCGTCCGTCCGTCCGTCCGTCCGTCCGTCCGTCAGTCCGTCCGTCCGTCCGTCCGTCCGTCCGTCCGTCCGTCTGTTGGATTTGCTCGAAGTTGGTTAGTCTCATAGTACTCCGTCAGCCGCACGAGTGCTGACGACGGTGTTTCCTCAATCACAATAAAGTCTGTATCTTGGGCAGCGATAGCGAGATCGTCTGCATACACGAAGCTGCGTGTGTTCGGATGGATGGGCTGACCGTTTGTGTATACCTTGAAGAGTAGCGGTGGCAGCATACGTTTCCTGTGGTGGTCAGTTCCTTTGCATTTGCCATCTGCTCCGCTTCTCGCCAAGTTCAA
The DNA here is from genome assembly GCA_964017155.1 of Oasisia sp. SBJ-2009. Classification (NCBI taxonomy): domain Eukaryota; kingdom Metazoa; phylum Annelida; class Polychaeta; order Sabellida; family Siboglinidae; genus Oasisia; species Oasisia sp. SBJ-2009. Next base: position 30,079,661 of record OZ024859.1, read on the forward strand.
CGTAAAACCGACAGTTCTCCAGCAGAGTGTGAACCATGCATACTAAGTGGTGGTCCGTTGTCATGTGGTAGTCCCTCTCTAGCAATCTGCGGCGTACGGTACGCTGCTGAAAGATCTACAAATACTATGCTTGTGATTGTACCTTATTCAAAACAGTCTTCGGTATGTTGTGTGACGTTCAATACATGGACAGTGTTGGACCAGGGCGAAAACCTGCCAGTTCCGAAATGAGGTACTGTTCAACGATGGGAGAGAGACGATCCAGTATCAGTCGATCATTCAGCTTGTGGAGGTAACATAGAAGCGAGATTGGTGTAAAGTTTTTAGGCTTCATGGGTCCTTTCCAGGATTCGGGATAGCGAAAATACGAGGCTCTCTCCAAAGGCCCGATATGCGATGTGTCCTTGCACACGAGTTGAACAAATCCAAGACCCAGCGCATTGCTATCGGCCTAATATTAATTATTCTTTCGTAGAAAACTGGAGGGACACGTTCTGTTTGCATTAATTGAAGGGGTTCGTTTATCACAGTGGCGTAGTTAGGCAGACGTCGGACTCACAATCGCGAGAAGTCGGGCTCAAATCTGAACCTATTGTTTTAATAATTGTGGAAGATTGTTTATTCCACATAGCTCCATATTGCTCTATGAGCACATGTCTATATATAGCGGTAGATATTGGTATATATAACAGTCGCGCAATAAAAGCAGTCTGCTGTAAACATCCCAATTTACTAGAAAAGTATAGAGAGTGTTCGAAAAACCGTGTCTGCCAGGCAGTAAGTGAGATGTAATGCAGCCTGAACAATCATGCAGACTGGAAACCGTGTCACATCAGAACATACGTTTAGTTTTTACTATAAAGATTTGGTGAAACGCTTTAACAACTATTGCCTAAACATAGGAACTATATTCTTACATTAGGGAACAACCTGTGGACGACTTACTCGTTTCACAGTCAGTGCCCTCGTATCCATCGACACAATCACATTTGTAGCCGTTCACTTGGTTAGTGCAGGTACCTCCATGTTGACAAGGGTGGGTGGCACATTCGTTGACATCTGAAGTGAGAAAAAATATTTTAAATATAAAATGTTGTCATTTTATTCCATGATAGTTCAGTTTGATTTAGAACAATTTCCATAAGGGCCAATTATTAATTGTTCCTACACAGATCACTGGAGTGATACATTATCTTCTCATGGAATCGGGGTTTCATATACCGCAAAAGGAAAAGCTATGTAAATATCGAACTCAAAATTGAAATACTTCGGGTTATAATGTAAAGCTGTTGTTTTAAGCATTGCGGAAGCTTTGTAATCTACACAACTCCATTTCACAATACCTGGCTACAGTGGTGGATATTTGTGCATAGATAGTATTTGTGCAGGAATTGAGCCTACTCAAATTAACATATCTGCCAAGGTGAACGGAGTAAATATCCTTGAGCAATCCTAAGGATATTTTTACATAGAGATTTTTAGATGATGGTCGCTACGTATATAGTTATTTGTTTCAGCATATAATGTTTTATATGTATCTTCTAAGCCAGTGTTTCTCAACCGGATTTACATAATGTCCCCTAGTAGTATTCTTTACCCACTGCGACCCCGAACAACATTGACACAGTGAATGTATTTTAATAATAACCTATTTAAAAAGAGATAGACATTGGCCAGGAACTCCCGCCAGTCATGCTCCAGCTCGTGTCACATAATGTAGGTCATGTAACACGACCGGGAAAATCAGTCTGCTGTAGAAGACTGTAAAATACAGCCGAAATATACGAGAATATGCCAAATATACGAATAAAAATCCAAGTTCCTTGATAGGTAGATGTATTAAATAAATTAACCTTGAAATTCTATCACTACAATCGAGGATGCCATTAATGGTACATTTTCACATGACGTCGAATTGCTTTTTATCCAATCTTAAAACCGCATCATTGAAGCACATAATAACGATCTCTAGCAAGCAACGACATTTTACGCTTACATAAAAACGTAACACGTTGTGTTTTTCATCAATCTTTTCAATGGAATATTTAACACTTGTGTTTGTGCAGTAATTCCCGTGAATAAAATTTTAAGCCAAAGCAAAAACAGTGTAATTGTTACAAAAGTACACAGACGCACGCACACACGCATTCACACATACATACATACACGCACACGTCTGCTGCACAACAAAATAACGAAATGGTAAGAGCAACACCGGGACATTTTGCAATAAACATAATATGTTGTACACGTTTCAAAAATAACTATAGTTTGTTTGAGTGTATCTATTTTGCGTTTGATAGAAATGTGCACAAAATATTTCGCTTGGAAGTACTACAAAGTAAGGGTAAATAAGGTATCGCAGCAACAACGATATTATATCTTGACTAGTACAACACCATCACACTGCTACTACTGCTGCTGCTGCCGTTGCTGCTGCTGCTGCCAATTATAATCATCATCGTGACAATAATCATAATAATTATAGTAATCTTACTGACCGTAATAATTATAATAAATGGTACACATTTCCAAGTGACGGACAGTCGCACGTAATAGTATAATAAAATCGCATCAGTGCTATACACAACACCGATCGTACGCTAAAAATAGATATTATAATGAAAAACATAAATGTTAATGTGTTTGTTCGTGGTATTCAACACACACACACACACACACACACACACACACACACACACACACACACACACACACACACACACACACACACACACGCACACACACACACACACACACACACACACACACACAAACACACACACACACACACACACACACACACACACACACACATATATGCTTTACAAGTAACCATTATTTGAGTGTATTATTTTCGAAATGTACATAAATTATTATCATTATGTATGAGGTTGTTATTACCATGTAGCACCTAAACATACGCAACTATTTTGATATATTTTGGATTATAAGGACTAACTTTGTACTTTTTAAATATGCTATGTATGCTTCTTACATTAGATAGCATGAAGTGTCTCAGTTTACACAAACAAACGTTACAGTAAGATACTCATTCACAATACATTTTTGGTGTGTCAACTAGATATGTATGATACGAAATTGTCCTATTAACCTCAACCTCTGGAGCATATTAGCTGTATTGATGCCTTTTCCATTTTATATATACCCGTCCTGAATACTCAGATACCTATAGAAGAATCATGTGATATGCTAAACTAATAGGAACTATTCTGTTAACGTTGATGAAATCATTTTCAGATATTATTACCGAATTACAAATACGTTATGATACAAAAATGTAGTGTATAAAATATCATACCTGAGTCTTTGGTAGTAGTTGGCAAAGAGTTGCTAGTTGGTTTGAATGTATCGGATGAATCAAATACACTTGTGGCTTGAACTGTACTGGTGGGATAATTTTTACTAGCGGCTTCAACTGTATTGATGATTTCCACTCTATTTGTATCTTCAGCAACTGTACTTGTCACTACTGCTGCGGATGTAATCGATTGTGTCGTTGTCAGTGACACTGTGTAAAAGGACAGGCAATCTGCCAATTAGCAATAATGACGCTCTATTGTGGGATATACGTAGCGTACATAAAACATGACTGAAACACCAAAAGACTACGGGTAAGCATACTTTACTAGTAACTAAACATTAGTAGTATTTCTATTAGACATCACTGAAAGCATAAACAGTGTCGAAAACATAAAACTAAATGTGACAAAAGTTAAAATGAAAAGTCAGTAAATAATGTAGCTGCAGGAGTATTTGTAACTGTGACCTTTTGTTTCTTGTGGTAGATTCCGCACATCGTGATAAGTTGTGATGTTGACAGTGCTTCCATAACAATTCAAAGACCAAAACTGGTTGACTGTTTTAATAAACAAAATGGTATCGTTGTGGTGGTATTAACGCCTTAATGTTCGGACACATATTCGCAATAGTGTTCAAGGTCAAACACATTATGCGGCCAAGGAAAGGCAATGAAAATGGAACCTTCGAACTATGAAGTCGCCAAACGTGCTACGTGATGTGGAACTTTGTCAGGCGTGCAGGTAACACAGTTCAATGGGATCACCTGCTTTACTGTGCCGCATCGTTTTACAATGAGCAAAGAAACGGAGAGACACATGACATATCACAAAGTAATCGCAAATCATTGCGCTGGGTGGTTACTTGACAGTTCGATTGATGCGCTCTTTAGGCAACTTACAAAAGGTGGCGCCTCAACACAAAAATACAATAATCAGTGGAAGAAAAACAACAAGAATATTTATGCATAGTTCATACCCTGCAAACATGCCATTGATGTCCGCCGTAAATGTGTCTAACCTAGAATACCTGCAACCGTGTGAAAGACGCATTCATCACAGAACACAGGCAACGTTTCTCGCAATGGCATAATCTGTCAGAGAGGTTGGAACGGCTGGCAGGAACCAACACACATCAAAAGAACATTTGCAGTGGTGATGACGGCATAAATACCATCACGTGGCCGTGGACCTCCATGGGGTACATCGGGGAAGAGCAACATAAATCAAATAAATCAACTGCGCAGTGTAGCGAGTTTCATGAATGGATGGGCGACCTTTTGACCTTGACATGGCGCTGATAACCTTCAAAGGTTCATTTAATCTGATACGTTTGACTTTATCTCAGCAGAACTATCATGATAGCCACTGAGATAAGATATCTAGGTCATACATCTGCCAGTGGTATCGCCTTTTGCAAACAAATATGGTTAAAAACAATTAATTTTAAACCATTAACTTGACCTTTGACCTTCATGATCACATGAAAGGTCATTCCAGAACATTTATTTGATTGGACTTTCTCAGAATCATCGAGAAGGACATCAAAATCCAATGTATAGCTCATTTCGATCGGACGTTACGGCTGATTGTGTTTCTGTAGTCGACGATCGTCATGGACGAGCGGCCATGTTGGATTTCCTATCTAATATGACATCAAAACGTAAAATAGACAGGTAACGCGTGTGTGGAATGTAACTTTCAGGCGGAATTGATAAAAAATTGAATATCTAGCCCTACTAGATGCAAACTTTTAGACGAATACCTGCTAAGTGGAGGCCATTTTCGATTTCACGCTCCACTGACCGTATGCCACGGATTTTCAAAAAGCACTTTCTGAAGTGTTGAAGGACATGGTATGTATAACACAAATCAATAGAAAAAAAATGCGTTTACCTCAACATGTTACGGGGCTTTATGGCAGAGCCTGGACTAAGCTTGCAAAGCCCGAAGTGGTTCGATCGCTCGCTCTGCGCTCCCGAACGAAGCCGACCATCCCCGATGCTGTAAACTGCACCCTACCATTGATTTCTCGCACAACCCAGCCACAATACCCTCGGCATTGTAGTCGAACAATGACAGAGGCCGACAAAGGAAACTGGCAATTTCAGTTGAGACTGTGCTTCGCATGAAATATGATAAAAAAAAACACGTCCGAAAAACACAAATTAGCGTTGATGTGACGGAAATTAAACCTTTGCACTGGCGACGTATGTATTTTTGTTAGGGGCGACCTATGGACGACTTACTCGTTTCGCAGTTAGTGCCCTCGTATCCACTTGCACAATCGCATTGGTAGTCGTTCACTAGGTCAGTGCAGGAGCCTCCATGTTGACAAGGGTCGGTGGCACAGTCGTTAATATCTGGGGAGAGAAAAGTGATTAATATTGTAATTAGAAACGGTTAACGTTTTGTCCAGTGCAAATGTATGACATCTTCGAAACATATCTGCAAGAAAGAAAATGTGTATCATTTGAGCAGTGCAATTGTTTGCATACTGCGCTGTAGAAGAACGTACTGTATGTGTTTATTTGTTCCATTAAGTAACATTTTTGTATATTCACTATCCCAATATCCGATCGTACTTGTCCGGTAGCCACCAAGACGTTCGGATCGGAAATGAAAAATCACCCCTAAGGATGTCACATTTGGTGCCCATCCGGGCTCCATACTGGGGCCATTGATGTTCACAGCTTATATTACACAAGTAGGCGACTTTATCTAGAAATTCGGCCTGGATTACCATGTCTACGCCGACGATACACAGTGACACAGTTGTATGTTTCCTTCGCTCCTTGGGAAAATAGTCAACTAACCACAACGGATCGTTTGTGTAGCTGCCTCCTAGAAATTGGTGAATGGTCTCGAACCAATTTATTCAAGCAAAACGACCACAAGACGGATGCCATCTTCATCGAGTGTTCGCAACCTTGGCGTTGTATTTGATTCCTCTCTCAGCATGACTAGTCACATCAGTACCATTTGCAACATTAGCCATATCAGGCGATATCTCACCAAATATGCCAGTAAAAGCACTCGGTCGCGCTTATGTTACTTCGAGACTGGACTACGGGAACGCGCTACTAATTGGACTACACCGTTGTCAGTGACACTGTATAACAGGACAAGCACTGTACAAATTAGCAATAATGATGCTCTATTGTGGGCTATACGTAGAGTACATAAAACATGACTGAAACACGAAAAGACTACTGGTAGGCAAGTAGCTGCAGGAGTATTTGTAACTCTGACCTTTACTTTCTTGTGGTAGATTCCGCACATCGTGATAAGTTGTGATGTTGACAGTGCTTCCATAACAATTCAAAGACCAAAACTTGTTGACTGTTTTAATAAACAAAATGGTCTGGTTGCGGTGGTATTAACGCCTTGATGTTCGGACACATATTCGCAATAGTGTTCAAGGTCAAACACATTATGCGGCCAAGGAAAGGCAATGAAAATGGAACCTTCGAACTATGAAGTCACCAAACGTGCTACGTGATGTGGAACTTTGTCAGGCGTGCAGGTAACACAGTTCAATGGGATCACCTGCTTTACTGTGCTGCATCGTTTTACAATGAGCAAAGAAACGGAGAGACACATGACATATCACAAAGTAATCGCAAATCATTGCGCTGGGTGGTTACTTGACAGTTCGACTGATGCATTATTTAGGCAACTTACAAAAGGTGGCGTCTCAACACAAAAATACAATAATCAGTGGAAGAAAAACAACAAGAATATGTATGCATAATTCATACCCTGCTAACATGCCATTGATGTCCGCCGTAAATGTGTCTGACTCAGAATACCTGCAACCGTGTGAAACACGCATTCATCACAGAACACAGGCAACGTTTCTCGCAACGGCATAATCTGTCACAGGGGTTGGAACGGCTGGCAGGAACCAACCCACATCAAAAGAACATTTGCAGTGGTGATGACGGCATAAATACCATCACGTGGCCGTAGACCTCCATGGGGTATATCGGAGAAGACCAACATAAATCAAATAAATCAACTGCGCAGTGTAGCGAGCTTCATGAAGGGATGGGCGACCTTTTGACCTTGACATGGCTTCAAAGGTTCATTTAATCTCATACGTTTGACGTTATCTCAGCAGAACTATCTTGACAGCCACTGAGATAAGATATCTAGCTCATACATCTGCCAGTGGTATCGCCTTTTGCAAACAAATATGGTTAAAAACAATACATTTTTACCCGTTAACTTGACCTTTGACCTTCGTGATCACATGAAAGGTCATTCCAGAATATTTATTTGATTGGGCTTTCTCATAATCAACGAGAAGGACATAAAAATCCAATGTATAGCTCATTTCGATCGGACGTTACCGCTGATTGTGTTTCTGTAGTCGACGATCGTCATGGACGAGCGGCCATGTTGCATTTCCTATCTAATATGACATCGAAACGTAAAATAGACAGGCAACGCGTGTCTGGAATGTAACTTCCAAGCGGAATTGATAAAAAATTGAATATATAGCCCTACTAGATGCAAACTTATAGACGAATACCTGCTAAGTGGATGCCATTTTGGATTTCACGCTCCACTGACCGTATGCCACGGATTTTCAAAAAGCACCTTCTGAAGTGTTGAATGACATGGTATGTATAACACAAATCAATAGAAAAAAATGCGTCTACCTCAACATTTTACGGGCTTTACGGCAGAGCCTCGACTAAGCCTGCAAAGCCCGAAGTGGTTCGCTCGCTCTGCGCTCCCGAACGAAGCCGACCATCCCCGATGCTGTAAACTGCACCCTACCATTGATTTCTCGCACAATCCAGCCACAATACCCTCGGCATTGTAGTCGAACAATGACAGAGGCCGACAAAGGAAACTGGCAATTTCAGTTGAGACTGTGCATCGCATGAAATATGATTAAACAAAAAATCCGAAAAACACAAATTAGCGTTTATGGGACGGAAATAAAACCATTGCACTGGCGACGTATGTATTTTGGTTAGGGGCGACCTATGGACGACTTACTCGTTTCGCAGTTAGTGCCCTCGTATCCACTTGCACAATCGCAATGGTAGTCGTTCACTAGGTCAGTGCAGGAGCCTCCATGTTGACAAGGGTCGGTGGCACAGTCGTTAATATCTGGGGAGAGAAAAGTGATTAATATTGTAATTAGAAACGGTTAACGTTTTGTCCAGTGCAAATGAAACATATCTGCAAGAAAGAAAATGTATATCATTTGAGCAGTGCAATTGTTTGCATACTGCGCTGTAGAAAAACGTACTGTATGTGTTTATTTGTTCCATTAAGTAAAATTTTTGTATATTCACTATCACAATATCCGATCGTACTTGTCCGGTCGCCACCAAGTCGTTCGGATCGGAAATGAATAATCACTCCTAAGGATGTCACATTTGGTGTCCATCCGGGCTCCGTACTAGGGCCATTGATGTTTACAGCTTATATTACACAAGTAGGCGACTTTATCTATTCATTTGGCCTGGATTACCATGTCTACGCCGACGATACACAGTGACACAGTTGTATGTTTCCTTCGCTCCTTGGGAAAATAGTCAACTAACCACAACGGATCGTTTGTGTAGCTGCCTCCTAGAAATTGGTGAATGGTCTCGAACCAATTTATTCAAGCAAAACGACCACAAGACGGATGCCATCTTCATCGAGTGTTCGCAACCTTGGCGTTGTATTTGATTCCTCTCTCAGCATGACTAGTCACATCAGTACCATTTGCAACATTAGCCATATCAGGCGATATCTCACAACATATGCCTGTAAAAGCACTTGGTCACGCTTATGTTACTTCGAGACTGGACTACGGGAACGCGCTACTAATTGGACTACACCGTTGTCAGTGACACTGTATAAAAGGACAAGCACTGTACCAATTAGCAACAATGATGCTCTATTGTGGACTATACGTAGCGTACATAAAACATGAGTGAAACACGAACAGACTACTGGTAGGCATGTAGCTGCAGGAGTATTTATAAATGTGACCTTTTGTTTCTTGTGGTAGATTCCGCACATCGTGATAAGTTGTGATGTTGACAGTGCTTCCATAACAATTCAAAGACCAAAACTGGTTGACTGTTTTAATAAACAAAATGGTCTCGTTGTGGTGGTATTAACGCCTTAATGTTCGGACACATATTCGCAATAGTGTTCAAGGTCAAACACATTATGCGGCCAAGGAAAGGCAATGAAAATGGAACCTTCGAACTATGAAGTCACCAAACGTGCTACGTGATGTGGAACTTTGTCAGGCGTGCAGGTAACACAGTTCAATGGGATCACCTGCTTTACTGTGCCGCATCGTTTTACAATGAGCAAAGAAACGGAGAGACACATGACATATCACAAAGTAATCGCAAATCATTGCGCTGGGTGGTTACTTGACAGTTCGACTGATGCGCTCTTTAGGCAACTTACAAAAGGTGGCGGCTCAACACAAAAATATAATAATCAGTGGAAGAAAAACAACAAGAATATTTATGCATAGTTCATACCCTGCAAACATGCCATTGATGTCCGCCGTAAATGCGTCTGACTCAGAATACCTGCAACCGTGTGAAACACGCATTCATCACAGAACACAGGCAACGTTTCTCGCAACGGCATAATCTGTCACAGGGCTTGGAACGGCTGGCAGGAACCAACCCACATCAAAAGAACATTTTCAGTGGTGATGACGGCATGAATACCATCACGTGGCCGTAGACCTCCATGGGGTACATCGGGGAAGACCAACATAAATCAAAAAAATCAACTGCGCAGTGTAGCGAGCTTCATAAAGGGATGGGCGACCTTTTGACCTTGACATGGCGCTGAGAACCTTCAAAGGTTCATTTAGTCTCATACGTTTGACGTTATCTCAGCAGAACTATCTTGACAGCCACTGAGATAAAATATCTAGCTCATACATCTGCCAGTGGTATCGCCTTTTGCAAACAAATATGGTTAAAAACAATACATTTTAACCCATTAACTTGACCTTTGACCTTCATGATCACATGAAAGGTCATTCCAGAATATTTATTTGATTGGGTTTTCTCATAATCAACGAGAAGGACATCAAAATCCAATGTATAGCTCATTTCGATCGGACGTTACGGCTGATTGTGTTTCTGTAGTCGACGATCGTCATGGACGAGCGGCCATGTTGGATTTCCTATCTAATATGACATCAAAACGTAAAATAGACAGGTAACGCGTGTCTGGAATGTAACGTTCAGGCGGAATTGATAACAAATTGAATATCTAGCCCTACTAGATGCAAACTTATAGACGAATACCTCCTAAGTGGATGCCATTTTGGATTTCACGCTCCACTGACCGTGTGCCACGGATTTTCAAAAAGCACCTTCTGAAGTGTTGAAGGACATGGTATGTATAACACAAATCAATAGAAAAAAATGCGTTTACCTCAACATTTTACGGGGCTTTATGGCAGAGCCTCGACTAAGCCTGCAAAGCCCGAAGTGGTTCGCTCGCTCTGCGCTCCCGAACGAAGCCGACCATCCCCGATGCTGTAAACTGCACCCTACCATTGATTTCTCGCACAATCCAGCCACAATACCCTCGGCATTGTAGTCGAACAATGACAGAGGCGGACAAAAGAAAGTGGCAATTTCAGTTGAGACTGTGCATCGCATAAAATATGATAAAAGAAAACACGTCCGAAAAACACAAATTAGCGTTCATGGGACGGAAATAAAACCATTGCACTGGCGACGTATGTATTTTTGTTAGGGGCGACCTATGGACGACTTACTTGTTTCGCAGTTAGTGCCCTCGTATCCACTTGCACAATCGCATTGGTAGTCATTCACTAGGTCAGTGCAGGAGCCTCCATGTTGACAAGGGTCGGTGGCACACTCGTTAATATCTGTGGAGAGAAAAGTGATTAATATTGTAATTAGAAACGGTTAACGTTTTGTCCAGTGCAAATGAAACATATCTGCAAGAAAGAAAATGTATATCATTTGAGCAGTGCAATTGTTTGCATACTGCGCTGTAGAAAAACGTACTGTATGTGTTTATTTGTTCCATTAAGTAACATTTTTGTATATTCACTATCACAATATCCGATCGTAGTTGTCCGGTCGCCACCAAGTCGTTCGGATCGGAAATGAATAATCACCCCTAAGGATGTCACATTTGGTGCCCATCCGGGCTCCTTACTAAGGCCATTGATGTTTACAGCTTATATTACACAAGTAGGCGACTTTATCTAGAAATTCGGCCTGGATTACCATGTCTACGCCGACGATACACAGTGACACAGTTGTATGTTTCCTTCGCTCCTTGGGAAAATAGTCAACTAAACATAACGGATCGTTTGTGTAGCTGCCTCCTGGAAATTGGTGAATGGTCTCGAACCAATTTACTCAAGCAAAACGACCACAAGACGGATGCCATCTTCATCGAGTGTTCGCAACCTTGGCGTTGTATTTGATTCCTCTCTCAGCATGACTAGTCACATCAGTACCATTTGCAACATTAGCCATATCAGGCGATATCTCACAACATATGCCTGTAAAAGCACTCGGTCACGCTTATGTTACTTCGAGACTGGACTACGGGAACGCGCTACTAATTGGACTACACCGTTGTCAGTGACACTGTATAAAAGGACAAGCACTGTACCAATTAGCAATAATGATGCTCTATTGTGGGCTATACGTAGCGTACATAAAACATGAGTGAAACACGAACAGACTACTGGTAGGCATGTAGCTGCAGGAGTATTTGTAACTGTGACCTTTTGTTTCTTGTGGTAGATTCCGCACATCGTGATAAGTTGTGATGTTGGCAGTGCTTCCATAACAATTCAAAGACCAAAACTGGTTGACTGTTTTAATAAACAAAATGGTCTCGTTGTGGTGGTATTAACGCCTTAATGTTCGGACACATATTCGCAATAGTGTTCAAGGTCAAACACATTATGCGGCCAAGGAAAGGCAATGAAAATGGAACCTTCGAACTATCAAGTCGCCAAACGTGCTACGTGATGTGGAACTTTGTCAGGCGTGCAGGTAACACAGTTCAATGGGATCACCTGCTTTACTGTGCTGCATTGTTTTACAATGAGCAAAGAAACGGAGAGACACATGACATATCACAAAGTAATCGCAAATCATTGCGCTGGGTGGTTACTTGACAGTTCGATTGATGCGCTCTTTAGGCAACTTACAAAAGGTGGCGCCTCAACACAAAAATATAATAATCAGTGGAAGAAAAACAACAAGAATATTTATGCATAGTTCATACCCTGCAAACATGCCATTGATGTCCGCCGTAAATGTGTCTGACTCAGAATACCTGCAACCGTGTGAAACACGCATTCATCACAGAACACAGGCAACGTTTCTCGCAATGGCATAATCTGTCACAGGGCTTGGAACGGCTGGCAGGAACCAACCCACATCAAAAGAACATTTGCAGTGGTGATGACGGCATGAATACCATCACGTGGCCGTAGACCTCCGTGGGGTACATCGGGGAAGACCAACATAAATCAAATAAATCAACTGCGCAGTGTAGCGAGCTTCATAAAGGGATGGGCGACCTTTTGACCTTGACATGGCGCTGAGAACCTTCAAAGGTTCATTTAATCTCATACGTTTGACGTTATCTCAGTAGAACTATCTTGACAGCCACTGAGATAAGATATCTAGCTCATACATCTGCCAGTGGTATCGCCTTTTGCAAACAAATATGGTTAAAAACAATAAATTTTAACCCATTAACTTGACCTTTGACCTTCATGATCACATGAAAGGTCATTCCAGAATATGTATTTGATTGGGCTTTTTCATAATCAACGAGAAGGACATCAAAATCCAATGTATAGCTCATTTCGATCGGACGTTACGGCTGATTGTGTTTCTGTAGTCGACGATCGTCATGGACGAGCGGCCATGTTGGATTTCCTATCTAATATGACATCAAAACGTAAAATAGACAGGTAACGCGTGTCTGGAATGTAACGTTCAGGCGGAATTGATAAAAAATTGAATATCTAGCCCTACTAGATGCAAACTTATAGACGAATACCTCCTAAGTGGATGCCATTTTGGATTTCACGCTCCACTGACCGTGTGCCACGGATTTTCAAAAAGCACCTTCTGAAGTGTTGAAGGACATGGTATGTATAACACAAATCAATAGAAAAAAATGCGTTTACCTCAACATTTTACGGGGCTTTATGGCAGAGCCTCGACTAAGCCTGCAAAGCCCGAAGTGGTTCGCTCGCTCTGCGCTCCCGAACGAAGCCGACCATCCCCGATGCTGTAAACTGCACCCTACCATTGATTTCTCGCACAATCCAGCCACAATACCCTCGGCATTGTAGTCGAACAATGACAGAGGCGGACAAAAGAAAGTGGCAATTTCAGTTGAGACTGTGCATCGCATAAAATATGATAAAAGAAAACACGTCCGAAAAACACAAATTAGCGTTCATGGGACGGAAATAAAACCATTGCACTGGCGACGTATGTATTTTTGTTAGGGGCGACCTATGGACGACTTACTTGTTTCGCAGTTAGTGCCCTCGTATCCACTTGCACAATCGCATTGGTAGTCATTCACTAGGTCAGTGCAGGAGCCTCCATGTTGACAAGGGTCGGTGGCACACTCGTTAATATCTGTGGAGAGAAAAGTGATTAATATTGTAATTAGAAACGGTTAACGTTTTGTCCAGTGCAAATGAAACATATCTGCAAGAAAGAAAATGTATATCATTTGAGCAGTGCAATTGTTTGCATACTGCGCTGTAGAAAAACGTACTGTATGTGTTTATTTGTTCCATTAAGTAACTTTTTTGTATATTCACTATCACAATATCCGATCGTAGTTGTCCGGTCGCCACCAAGTCGTTCGGATCGGAAATGAATAATCACCCCTAAGGATGTCACATTTGGTGCCCAACCGGGCTCCGTACTAAGGCCATTGATGTTTACAGCTTATATTACACAAGTAGGCGACTTTATCTAGAAATTCGGCCTGGATTACCATGTCTACGCCGACGATACACAGTGACACAGTTGTATGTTTCCTTCGCTCCTTGGGAAAATAGTCAACTAAACATAACGGATCGTTTGTGTAGCTGCCTCCTGGAAATTGGTGAATGGTCTCGAACCAATTTACTCAAGCTAAACGACCACAAGACGGATGCCATCTTCATCGAGTGTTCGCAACCTTGGCGTTGTATTTGATTCCTCTCTCAGCATGACTAGTCACATCAGTACCATTTGCAACATTAGCCATATCAGGCGATATCTCACAACATATGCCTGTAAAAGCACTCGGTCACGCTTATGTTACTGCGAGACTGGACTACGGGAACGCGCTACTAATTGGACTACACCGTTGTCAGTGACACTGTATCAAAGGACAAGCACTGTACCAATTAGCAACAATGATGCTCTATTGTGGGGTATACGTAGCGTACATAAAACAAGAGTGAAACACGAACAGACTACTGGTAGGCATGTAGCTGCAGGAGTATTTGTAACTGTGACCTTTTGTTTCTTGTGGTAGATTCCGCACATCGTGATAAGTTGTGATGTTGACAGTGCTTCCATAACAATTCAAAGACCAAAACTGGTTGACTGTTTTAATAAACAAAATGGTCTCGTTGTGGTGGTATTAACGCCTTAATGTTCGGACACATATTCGCAATAGTGTTCAAGGTCAAACACATTATGCGGCCAAGGAAAGGCAATGAAAATGGAACCTTCGAACTATGAAGTCGCCAAACGTGCTACGTGATGTGGAACTTTGTCAGGCGTGCAGGTAACACAGTTCAATGGGATCACCTGCTTTACTGTGCTGCATTGTTTTACAATGAGCAAAGAAACGGAGAGACACATGACATATCACAAAGTAATCGCAAATCATTGCGCTGGGTGGTTACTTGACAGTTCGATTGATGCGCTCTTTAGGCAACTTACAAAAGGTGGCGCCTCAACACAAAAATATAATAATCAGTGGAAGAAAAACAACAAGAATATTTATGCATAGTTCATACCCTGCAAACATGCCATTGATGTCCGCCGTAAATGTGTCTGACTCAGAATACCTGCAACCGTGTGAAACACGCATTCATCACAGAACACAGGCAACGTTTCTCGCAATGGCATAATCTGTCACAGGGCTTGGAACGGCTGGCAGGAACCAACCCACATCAAAAGAACATTTGCAGTGGTGATGACGGCATGAATACCATCACGTGGCCGTAGACCTCCATGGGGTACATCGGGGAAGACCAACATAAATCAAATAAATCAACTGCGCAGTGTAGCGAGCTTCATAAAGGGATGGGCGACCTTTTGACCTTGACATGGCGCTGAGAACCTTCAAAGGTTCATTTAATCTCATACGTTTGACGTTATCTCAGTAGAACTATCTTGTCAGCCACTGAGATAAGATATCTAGCTTATACATCTGCCAGTGGTATCGCCTTTTGCAAACAAATATGGTTAAAAACAATAAATTTTAACCCATTAACTTGACCTTTGACCTTCATGATCACATGAAAGGTCATTCCAGAATATTTATTTGATTGGGCTTTCTCATAATCAACGAGAAGGACATCAAAATCCAATGTATAGCTCATTTCGATCGGACGTTACGGCTGATTGTGTTTCTGTAGTCGACGATCGTCATGGACGAGCGGCCATGTTGGATTTCCTATCTAATATGACATCAAAACGTAAAATAGACAGGTAACGCGTGTCTGGAATGTAACGTTCAGGCGGAATTGATAAAAAATTGAATATCTAGCCCTACTAGATGCAAACTTACAGACGAATACCTGCTAAGTGGATGCCATTTTGGATTTCACGCTCCACTGACCGTATGCCACGGATTTTCAAAAAGCACATTCTGAAGTGTTGAAAGACATGGTATGTATAACACAAATCAATAGAAAAAAATGCGTTTACCTCAATATTTTACGGGGTTTTATGGCAGAGCCTCGACTAAGCCTGCAAAGCCCGAAGTGGTTCGCTCGCTCTGCGCTCCCGAACGAAGCCGACCATCCCCGATGCTGTAAACTGCACCCTACCATTGATTTCTCGCACAATCCAGCCACAATACCCTCGGCATTGTAGTCGAACAATGACAGAGGCCGACAAAGGAAAGTGGCAATTTCAGTTGAGACTGTGCATCGCATAAAATATGATAAAAAAAAACACGTCCGAAAAACACAAATTAGCGTTCATGGGACGGAAATAAAACCATTGCACTGGCGACGTATGTATTTTTGTTAGGGGCGACCTATGGACGACTTACTTGTTTCGCAATTAGTGCCCTCGTATCCACTTGCACAATCGCATTGGTAGTCATTCACTAGGTCAGTGCAGGAGCCTCCATGTTGGCAAGGGTCGGTGGCACAGTCGTTAATATCTGGGGAGAGAAAAGTGATTAATATTGTAATTAGAAACGGTTAACGTTTTGTCCAGTGCAAATGTATGACATCTTCGAAACATATCTGCAAGAAAGAAAATGTGTATCATTTGAGCAGTGCAATTGTTTGCATACTGCGCTGTAGAAGAACGCACTGTATGTGTTTATTTGTTCCATTAAGTAACATTTTTGTATATTCACTATCCCAATATCCGATCGTACTTGTCCGGTCGCCACCAAGTCGTTCGGATCGGAAATGAATAATCACCCCTAAGGATGTCACATTTGGTGTCCACCCGGGATCCGTACTAGGGCCATTGATGTTTACAGCTTACATTACACAAGTAGGCGACTGTATCTAGAAATTCGGCCTGGATTACCATGTCTACGCCGACGATACACAGTGACACAGTTGTATGTTTCCTTCGCTCCATGGGAAAATAGTCAACTAAACACAACGGATCGTTTTTGTAGCTGCCTCCTGGAAATTGGTGAATGGTCTCGAACGAATTTACTCAAGCTAAACGACCACAAGACGGATGCCATCTTCATCAAGTGTTCGCAACGTTGGCGATGTATTTGATTCCTCTCTCAGCATGACTAGTCATATCAGTACCATTTGCAACATTAGCCATATCAGGCGATATCTCACAACATATGCCGGTAAAAGCACTCGTTCACGCTTATGTTACATCGAGACTGGACTACGGGAACGCGCTACTAATTGGACTACCCCGGGACCAGATTAATAAACTGCAGCGAATTCAAAATATGGCAGCCAGAGTAATTACGTTTACACCACGTCGTGATTACATAACGCCAGTTCTAAAATACCTACACTGGCTAGCAGTCAAATTAGAATTTGTTTAAAAAATATTTCATGAGATCTTATTTTTACACATATGTATTGACTGTGTTTATTTATATATGCCATCGTTTAGTATGTGTTTCTCATGTAAATAGAGTAATAATTATTTGTATTGATTTATTTATATTACTCGTCATCATTAACAGTTTTTAATATTAATAACTTAATGTGTCTGCTTTTTTTATCTGAAAGAATTGTTTTACAGTTGTATTTATTATTATTGATATTATTTTTAACACATCATAAATAGCTTTATATTTCATTGTACAGCGCTTTTAGCGTATTTGGATATTGCGCTTTATAAATAATAATAATAATAATTATTATTATTATTTTTAGTATTATTATTATTACTAAACAATACTGTATTTTACGGGATGCGCATAGAACAGCTATTGTCGCCATATAGCTCCTGGGAGCAAAAAGAGAACTGAGTGCGTAAGTCTCCCCTGTTTATTTATATATATATATATATATATATATATATATATATATATATATACATGTATATATATATATATATATATATATATATATATATATATATATATATATATATATATATATGTATATATATATATGTATGTATATACACACACACATATATATATATATATATATATATATATATATATATATATATATATATATATATATATATATAGCCTTTCCACAAGCAAGACTTCAGCACAACCTCAATGTGGTGCACTGCGGACACTTTGTAGACCTGGGCCAATGTGTTGGGAATAATTGAGGAAGTTGGAGTCTTAAAGGGGCAATATGCAGGTCCCACCAACATATGGACACGCCCCGATGCTACGCCATTACAACCCCTAACTATGGACAAATAGCAGTAGGCAGATAATACTCATTAGCTCAGACTGGCCTATGGTCTAAGAAAAGGAAACCTAATATACTACTGCACAAACATTTCAGCCAGGGTAAAGCGCTGCTGAGTGGCTATGACGTAGTGATATTATAGATCATACGCCAGACGGTTTGTCGGTACGTTTTATGGACGAATACTCACAGAGTTTTTCGGATAGGACTATATCCCTACATTTGGAAAATATGTGATAGTATTGCAGAATTAACAACATTCAGTGAGAAATCGTTCTTTTTAACATTAACCCCATTTTCACGACAACAGTGTTTCAAGGAAATTGGTAAAGGGATGGCCGTACACAAACCACTACAAAATAATGGGTATACAATTCAGGAGTATAACATTCCCTCATAATGTGGGATATTATGGATGGCGAGATACAAACAGTGATAAATGGAATGAAGAAGGGAGGGAAGAGCACATGACACATGATAGTTGAGAGGGGAGATAATAAGAAAACTGAGACAGTTTGTAGAGAATAGTTTGGAGATGCAAGG
>OZ024859.1:30101150-30103865 GCA_964017155.1 Oasisia sp. SBJ-2009
AAAACGTGACATAGAACATTTTCTGTGCAGCATGAATACGACATGAGGTTGTATCACACATCTGTGAGCATATGTGTTTATTGACATCTAATGGCGTGTCAGCATTGATCGTAATTGAAACTGGTAATCGCAGCAGTTATCAGTTCGATGCTGTTAACAAAATCGGCAATGTAATCAGCATTTGCAGCTGACTACTCGGAAGTTGCAAGGAAAAATCGTAGTTGGATTTTTAGACATGTACAAGGCTTGATACATTTTTCTGGACATTCAATACCGCCAGCAAAGGACGTAACAGTGGACATGTGTCACCAGGAACAATCAGACTCTGCCTTGTTTGTTGTTGACTGACAATTGTTTCAATATCCTGGGCAGGACATTGTTTGAGCAAATGAAATTAGACTGGCCAATATATCATCGAGTAGATGAAGTTGCCTAAGTTACCACAATTCCAGAGCTGTTCAAAGTCTGGAGAAACTGAAGTGTGTTGAGGCAAAACTCTACCTCGCCAGCGAGGCTGAGCTACGATGTTTCGAACACCGTACTTTCCTATTGCATTTAAATGCAAATTGAATAATGAACTTGATCGACTTCCAACTTTAGACATGATCATACCAGTAGAGCATTTAGACTGGGCGGCGCCTATCAAGCCTGTTTTGAGAGCGAATGTAGATATGAGCATAGAGTCTGGGGAAAATGAATAGAGTCCAAGCAAAACTGTATGTTGCCAGCGAAACTGTACCAAGATATTAAAAAACAAATCTTTCCTTTAACGTTGAGAGGACAAAGAACTTGATCAATTGCAGGCATATTACCAGAAAAGCATTCATACTGGGCGCGCCTACTTTTATGGTGGTTTTGAAAGCGAATGTAGATGTGGGCATTTCTGGTGACTAGAAACTGATCATGAATGGACGTACAAAACGTGATAGGTAGCGCATTTAAGATTCCAAATATCAAAGAACTGTATTAATAACTGGCAGATAGTGCGGTGTATTCCAAAGTGGACTTGAATTAAGCCTATCAGCAGTTGGCTCTTCTCAGTGAGAATGTCGCGGAAACTAACCACAATCACTGCATTAAAAGGATTATTTCAGGATATACATTGCTCTAATAAGTTGTATCATCTACGCCAGGAATATATTCCAACGTGCAATGGAACAAGCTGTTCAAGATATAATGATGGTAGCATTTTACATCGGTGCCGTCTTAGTGCCTGGCAACACATTCGAAGAATATCGAGCAAATCTTCTTACTACAATTTTTTTTTTTCGTTCAGAACAGAGAATCCCCTTCATGCAACTCGTCGACTTGATTCGTCACCTGGACGGAGAACAATTAGCAATGTTGCCCAGTTTCTACCTTCGGCAGTTTTTACACGATGGATGACAATAACGTATTCTCAAGCACTAAGCACATGTTCACAAAAATAAACACACTCACGCACGCACACGCACACGCACACGCACACATACATACACACCGTTATATAACACTAAATATGTTCTGACTTACCCAGCTTCACACAAAGGTCAGTTGTGTTGCCGACTGCTTCAACATGACACGTGACTTCAATGGTGCCACTCGTGATGACTTTGTCACTCGGCAGTGTCAGGGTGTTGGTGCAGGTGGACACCAGGCTGGTGGTGTCTTGGGCACAGTCCGTAGTGTTCAGCAGGGATTCACTCAATGTTGGATTGGTGGACCACGTGAAAGTGGCTTCAGGTTTTGACTCAACGGAACACTTCAGCATTATGTTGTTGGAAGCATTGCCCACAGTAAATGCATCAGTGCAGGAGTAAGATGTGTCATTAATCAGAAGGCGATGATTATGTGGTCTCACTGCAACCACAAACAACACCTACTGATCGCGTTTTAAGGACTGTGTAATTGACAAACAACACTAAATGGGATAACATGCATATATATATATATATATATATATATATATATATATATATATATATATATATATATATATATATATATATATATATATATATATACTGTATATGAGCACTTTTTACAAAATGTTTTACTAGAACATTGCATCGATCAACTGATTCTTCGTAATACAGCTATTATAAACACGCAATGCATGATGGTGTTTTTCTGATGATTTCAAGCATGCTCTTGTTAATCCTCTGATCCAAAAACAAAAAATCTAGGAAACAATTAACTGAAGAACTATCGTCCTGTTTCTAATCTCAGTTTTAGGTCGAAGGTATTGGAAAATGTTACAGCAAATTGTGTCGATGAATGTATTTATTCCCAGCACTTGTCAAATACATGATCTACAATATGCATATACGCGATTTCACTCAACTGAGACGGTTCTAAGAAGTACATAATGCACATAATGATAATATTTATTGTGTTCAATAATTGCGCTTATCTTGCAAGATCTTTCTAGTGCTTTTGATACAATTGATCACGATATTATTTTACCTCGCTTACGCAGCCATTTTGGTATTTTTTGGTACAGGCTTTCAGTGGTTTAATTTAAGTATTTGTCAGACCGATACCAAATAGTTAACATACGCAGTTCACGCTCTTGCCGTAACGATATTCCATTCGGGGTTCCACAGGGGTCTATCCTTGGTCGTGTTATTTTTAGATTATAGACTACATCACTTAATCGGGTCATTATTAATCATGACTTAAATCATCATTTATATGTTGGCGACACACACATTTATAAAAATTTATATTTTATAA
>OZ024859.1:30104065-30261565 GCA_964017155.1 Oasisia sp. SBJ-2009
CATGATTGGGAAGAACAGAAGGCCAAGAACGCAATGTTCCGTTCCATGATGAACTACCTGCACCGGGTGGAGACGATTTTCTACTTTGTAGCAGCATCTCGGAATGCTGATCTTCCTCTTCATCTTGAAGCTCGAGAAGCGCTCAGCAAGCTGTTCTTTGCAATGGATAGGACCAAGTACAAGCGACTCTGGCCACGCTACATAGCAGACATGCATGCACTCAAGATTGACCACCCAGAAACATGGAGAGAAATGGAAGAGAGCAACATTTCTGTGACCAAGAACGCTATCCCATTTGTGTCCATCGGTGCTGATCATGCATGCGAACACCTCAACAAACTCATGAAGGTTAATGCTGGTCTGATTGGGATCTCCAACAACCCCAATGCAAGACAACGGTTCTTTTTGGCTGCTCCAGAACTGTCCTGCCTAGCAAAGGAATTCAAGCACCAGTTCCATGATGTTGGAAGCAAAGGTATGGAACATCACGACCTTTCCCCAAGCAAAATCAAACGGGAGCATGGAACCATTACTAGGATTAAGGATGCCATACAGAGTCACGGCAATCCATTTGCTGTTGAGGGCAACATGAAGCAAAACAACAAGATGTACATATCTGGCAACAAGACGCATCAAGTCAAGATTCGCGACAAGATCGTAGACCTGAAGGAAACCAAATACCTGTATGGGAGATTGATGGTTCTTGCCCGCTCAAACAGAGACATTGACCAGAAGCAGACAGTTGGCACCTACGAGTTCACACTGACACCAAGGGCACTCTTTTCCACAAATTGCTCGGTGTTGCCATGCAATGACAAGTCCAAGCTTATCCATACATGTACTTGAGAAGTTGACAACAAGAGAAACAACAGAAGCAGACCAACAGATGAAGACCCCATAGAGACTGATGCAGATCCCCCTGATCAACGTCGGAAGATTGCAGTGGTAGATGGCATGGTCCTTGTCAAGAAAATGACAACGAAACAAGCAACTGTAGTGACAGTGAAGGATCTCAGTTTATGCTTCAATGACAGATTGATGAACCTCACGAGACGCTTTGATGAGGCCATCCTCGTCTTTGACACATACAAGACTGATTCTCTGAAGAGCACAACCAGGCAATAGAGGCGAAAAGGAAAGGATCCAGTCCAGTACCAAGTCCGAGATGAGACCAGCATCAGGCACATCACAATGAGTCGATTTCTGTCACATGAACAGACAAAGGCTGATCTGACAGAATATTTGGCTGAGAAACCTTTGGACTACAACAAAGATTCATCCAAGCTGGTCATCACTTCAGCTGCCGGCCACACCAGGAGCAACAAGGATGTGGGCCCCTTTCCAGATAACAACCTCGAGGAAGCAGACACCTTGATGATATGCTTTGGAGTGTCTGCAACAGAGCGAAACTCAAGGGATGCAGAAATGACATTCTGTTCTCCTGATACTGATGTCCTCGTCTTGATCATAGCCAGTTATGATTTGTTGCCAAAGAACACCTCAATCTCAGTGGTTTCTGGTGTCCAGCAGATCAAGCCATTATGGACAGCACTGGGGCCGGAGAAAGGCCTTACCAGCATTCCATGCATTCTCTGGGGCAGACAACACTGGAAAGTTTGCACGAATAGGCAAGGCAACTTGGTTCAAGCTGTTCCTGGAGTCTGACGATGATGTCATCATGGCCCTGTGCATGCTTTGTGGTGACACGGATGTGACGGAGGACTTCCTGCAATCAACTTTTGCCAGGTTTGTGTGCACTGCATACTGTCCAAAGGGCCTCCGGACCTCAAGCATTCCTGATCTACGTTGGCACCTATTTTGCAAATACATGGCAGAAAGTGAGAACCTACCACCTAACATGGGTGTCCTCAAGCAGCACATTTTGAGGACGCATGTGCATGCTAGAGTCTAGGGACCAGGCTGCCCATCTCAAGCAGGTTCCGTTGGACCCACTACAGAATGGCTATCACAAGGACTACGATGATGGCCAGCTTAACCCAACCACTATTGATGTGCCACCAGCACCGAAGGCTATAATTGAGATGGTCGGTGTCAGTGCAAGGGGAACTGCACATCTAATCGCTGCTCGTGCAAGTCAAATAACTTACCTTGCACAGATCTCTGCGTGTGCAACACACATTGTGAAAACGACGAAGACACATACTACGAGAATCGTGATTCAGATGATGACAGTGATGACTAATGTCATTTGCTTGATATATCTTAATGTCTAGAACCAGAGGACTATTCATTGTTCTAATGTGACGATCCTTTGCATATTATAATTAGACTATTGCGATGAAACATTTGTTTGTATCAGGTACACAAGAAGTACATTTTGGTCATTTTTTGAGTAAACATTGTGATTTATACTGTCTTGCATTAAATGTAGTGCATGGCAAGTTGTCTCATTAGATTCATTGTCTGTGAAAATGTATATTTGGACACCAAAATCAAAAGCCTAAGATGCTTAGAAGCCGAGATATTGCAAAATGTGAGCAAATAATAGTCGCCATTTTAAAAATCCAAGATGGCCGCCATAGAGTGTTTAGACAAAATGTAAACATTACTTTTCAGGTTCAGTAGGTCCTAAACTTTCCAAACATGTATAGTTTTGCAAATCTCCAAACAATTTCAACGACATTTCACAAGGAACTAATACAGACAGAGACGCGGATCTCGGTTGTCTGCTCGATTGACGTTGGTTCAGTAGCTTTTCGAGATAGAAGAATACACAAATTCGCTAGATACAGCAATTCTTGGATAACCACTTATATCAGAAGAGCGATTAGGAGGAAGCAAAGAGCTCACACTAAAGGCGGGAACTCACTAAGCCGGGCATCGGTCATGTGAGTTCCAAAAATCATGGCATCGGCCGGCGGTATCAAAATATGTTTTATACTGCCTGCCGGATGACGCCTGCCCGACGCCCGGCCGGCAGATGTTTTAGGTTGTTTGCTACAAAGGCGACACTTGCAGCAATAAACATCGGCATGAATTCATCCTCTGAGTCCGCCATGGTGAACTTTTGGATGTAGGTCACCTGGGCGAGCATATTGAGTCCTTCTATGGACCAAAAATCAAACTAATTTGAATTTAAATTAATAGCGCTTAAACTAATAAATCGGTCGGCTGGCCGCCGGCTGTGTGTGTACGAAAACATCGTAGAATCGGGCGGACAACGGCTGGCCGGTTGGCCACTTCTGTGAGTTCCAAAATGACGAAACCGGCTGACGGCCCGAAGTTCCCACGGCCGATTTCATTTTTCGTGCGTCAGCCGGCCGGCCGGCCGGGGCCGGCCGACCGGCCGGCCGGCTACCGGCCGGCTACCGGCCGGCTACCGGCCGGCTACCGGCCGGCTACCGGCCGGCTACCGGCCGGCTACCGGCCGGCTACCGGCCGGCTACCGGCCGGCTACCGGCCGGCTACCGGCCGGCTACCGGCCGGCTACCGGCCGGCTACCGGCCGGCTACCGGCCGGCTACCGGCTGGCTGCTACCGGCCAGCCGACGGTTCAATGAGTTCCCGCCTTAAGGCAAGGAAAACCAAGACATTGATCGCTAAGCGCTTCTGCAACGGGACGTTAAGTACATGATCCGCAAAGCAAATCCTAAGAGTTTCTGGAGCTTCATTAAGAACAGGGGTTCCCCCGCTCAAAAACAATGATGGATTTATTAAAAGTTACAGTTCCAGCAAAGCAAATATACTCAATGAACACTTCAAATCTGTTTTTACGAACCAAAATTTCTCCAGCATGCCAGACAAAGGAGTTAGCCTCTTTGGGTCGATGCAAAACGTCAACATCGAACCCAGAGGGATGAATCAACTATTAAAAGACCTGAAGGGGGGGGGGACGGGGGACCAATTTATATACACATATATGTATGCATAATATATATATATATATATATATATATATATATATATATGTGTGTGTGTATGCATATATATATATCATATATATATATATATATATATATATATATATATATATATATATATTTGACATGTATTATATATATAATATCTATCTATCTATATATATATATATATATATATATATATATATACATATATATATATATATATATATATATATATATATATATATATATATATATATATATGACCTGAAATACACATCAATATTTTTTTAAATAAATAAATCAGTGTTGGTCTGGTGCTAATTCTAAACTAAAAAAGCTTTTATGTTATGCTATTTATAATAGTTGTGTTGGCAACATATATTTGAAGAGGGGCCATGGCCCACTCCAATCACTGAACATTTGGGGTAGACGTTGGACCCAACAATGCTTGCCTGATTCATAGAGTGTTAAGATGCAGAGTTTACAGGGGTGCCTGTGTAGAACTTCCCAATCCCACCTTTTGGCAAAGAAATTTGTCATCACTAAAATGAGATCAAATTACACAAAGTGCAGGAATCTGCTGGTTCCGCCTTAGGCATATAGATATCCACCAGGACGACCAGGCTACAATCAAAGGGGTGACAGGGCTAACCAAAATTAATAATCTATTATGTGCTTGATGGTTAATGCCTATTAATATATCAACGCAAGGGTGCAAAATGACGGAGCCCGGCATGATGAATATTTACTGTACTAAGATCAAGTTGCGGGCTGCGGTCCACCAAGCAATTTATCTAGTGATTTTCCATTAGGTAGTCGGAAGTGTAGTTCTTATTATTAATTTTACTACTAGACCGGTGAACGGTTTCTAAGAGAGGGGAGTGATCAGTCTCGCTATACATGCCTATATATTTGTTTTATGAACTGAAAAAGTATGAGGACATTTCCTATGCTGGCCCCCTTAGGCCGCGGGGTGGTCAGCGCCCCCCTCGTCCCCCACTGATCGACGCCCATGGTGTGCCTGTGTAGAACTTCCCAATCCAACATTTTAGCAAAGAAATTTGTCATGACTCATATGGAAATAAGTTGCACAAAGTACAGGAATGCGCCGCTTCTCTCTTAGGCGATAAACATCAAACAGGCGAGGGGTGAAAGTGCAACACAAATTTCATCATTTAAAATGTGCTTGATGGCTAGTATAATATCAACACAAGGTTGCAAACTGATAGAGCCCGGCAGCGGCTTACATTTTTCCGGTAGTTATAAACTTTCCGATTGGCCTTTCTGCGTATGCGCGACAAATTTAAAATCATCAAAATGCAGCGAAATAACAAAGTACGCATTTTACGTATAAATGCCACGGGCTGTTCGATAACTCTCTTGTGATGACTAATGTAAAGACTTGTCTAACATTTCGTACAATACATTAAAATATTACGTTTGTTTAAATAACTATCACGGATTATGGCGCACTAACAGCAAACATGCCTCAAAACTTGTTTGCCTCGTGTTAATTTGCGATAAATAACTTTTCTGAACTTCATATCGCTAGTTTATTGTCTAGGTAGTCCTATGTAGTGGTTTTTAAGAGAGAGGCGTGTTGAGTCAGGCTATATGCCTCGCAATGTTTCTGAACTATAAAGTGGGGGGGGGGACAATTCCTATGCTGTCCCCCCACCCTGAAAAGTGGGGGGGGGTCGCGTCCCCCCCGATCGACGCCCTTGTGGGTCTTACCCATATACAAGAAAGGGGAGAAAGACCAAGCAAGCAATTACCGCCCAGTGTCACTCACGTCCTTCACGTGCAAGGTACTGGAGCATATTGTCGACAGTACCACCATGAAGCACTTCGAAAAGAAACAGGTACTCTGCATCATTCAACACGGATTTCGATGCGAATCCCAGCTTTTAATCACTGTCAACGAGATTGCCAACCAACTTACTGCAGGTCACCAAATCGACGTCATTTTGCTTGATCTTAGCAAGACGTTCGACAGGGTGCCTCACGGTCGTTTCCTTCACAAACTTGACTACTATGGCATTCGAGAAAACACATTCCACCCAGGCGAATGTCACGTCGGGAGTGCCCAGGGGCACCGTCTTATAGGACCTCTTCTTTTCCTTTCGTACATTAATGATTTTCCGGATGTCCGCTCTTCTTGTACCAAGCTGTTCGCAGACGACTGCCACCTCTTTAAATGGGAAATGAAACACAGCTGTAACATTCCCTATATCTAAACGTATAGTATATAAGTATACATTAATGGTGACAGAAGCATATTCACTTTTTAGACAAACTGAAAAGAAACTTTTGTTCAGTGCTTAAATCATCCACATAGAACACTGCGTAACGCCATCTATATTTCAAGCGAGTGGTGTGGTTACCTCCTATCTAGCCCATGTTTTCTTTCGGTTTTCTTCATTATTAGACATTTCTACGCAAAAACAAAGATATGGTGCCTTATTATACACGATAGGTGACCTATGTATCAACAAATAACATTTATTTTCATTCGAAAATGAACTAAAAAGGTGAACTTAAACAGCAACGATTTATAACCAATGAAAATATTCGTATCGTTACACGTCCCGAGAGCAGATTTTTTATTCATTCTATCTTCGTAATTCTATCGAATTCGTAAAGTAAATCTTTGTTACAAACTTACCTTTTATTTTTGACCGGGTGTTACATGATGTGTGCATCCTTTTACTATAATTATTTAATTTCCAATTTAAAAGTGCTAATACAATTAGTTTAATTTATATAAATAATGTTATTTAGATATGCGTGCTGCCATGCAATTTATAATAGTCTGAATAATAAATAGATTTGAAATAAGGACATTGTGCAATGCACATGAAAATATTGAAGTGGAGTGTTAATGTATTGCATACAGTGTAATGGATATGTGCGGGTGTGTACATCATGACATGTAGTCTTACAATCATAAAATTCACGTGTTTGCAAAATGCTGTAAAATAATTACATAAAAATCGTTTGTTTGTGAAATGCTGTGATAATTATATTACAGTATTTCATAAACAACTCAATTAATGCGTTGACTTCGCGATGTAATATTGATGAATTACACAGTTTTGCCAATTACTAATAATTATAAGATAATGATTCTTTACTATAAATCAAATGTCAAGATGTATCGGTTAGCTGCATATCATCACTGCACATGTTCAATGGGATCCTTCCAAGAGGCAACAAGCATATTATACCAGCCTAGGTGTTTTTCTGGTGCAGAAAAAGTAAATGAGTTTTTCTATTGTAAACAACAAACTTTCTCTGTTTCTCATTAGTGTCAGAACTGCTTGAGTCATCATCAGTGATATTGCTGTCATCTACCACATATTCTGCATCACTCTCTTCAGTGTGTTCTTTCTAACTGTTGTAGACAGGATGATCTGAAGATGGCAAAGTGAGATTGGGACATCCGAAGTGTCATCCACATTGACAGGACTGCCATGGTCATTCGGAGAAGACATGCACGACTGTAACAATAACTTCGCATACCCATGTCATGATGAATATTCAGTGGAACAACAATATCAGCTGTATTAATTGCTGCATTGATAATATATCGCATTGGCGTCATGATCACTGGTTCTGTTTGAGTATTGACACTATGAGTTGTTGGTGTTGCAATGCGACATCCATACTGCCATGAGGGACAATGTCATCTGGTTCACTGGATCCTTTGAAAGTTGTGCTCGGTATTTGTGAATCCTTCATCTGAAAGAATGACACACACACACACACACACACACACACACACACACACACACACACACACACACACACACACACACACACACACACACACACACACACACACACACACACACACACACACACACACACACACACACACACACACACACACACACACACACACACACACACACACACACACACACACACACACACACACACACACACACACACACACACACACACACACACACACACACACACACACACACACACACACACACACACACACACACACACACACACACACACACACACACACACACACACACACACACACACACACACACACACACACACACACACACACACACATATAAGATGGTATGTATCTTCTGTAATATACATATAAATAGCAATGTTTTGTCATCTTTGGTTTTCTCATTGCAGTACCTACATCATAAAAATAAAATCAGAATAAATCAACTTATAATTGGCATTTCGGAAAGTGTTCAGGATCTAATTTTGTGTAGGTATTGCAACTATGCATGAGAAATCTAAATTTGATTCAATCATTCCACAGCCCCTATGTGGTCCTCCAGCGTCCTCCAGACTATTTTGCCAAATTGTTAAACAAGTCTACTTTTGCATGGCTGTTGCATGTGGTGGTGCTGCTGTACACAAGAAATCTGTATTTTATTGCATCATTCTAAGGGCCCCTCAAAGCACAAAGTAATGCTGGTGATTTGGTTTTTGAGAAGGTCCCTTGAAATGACCCCCATATCAGTTTTGTGTATTGGATATCTGCGTTCTGTCTTGTCTGCTACTGCTAGCCAGGATCACTGGTCAACTCATTACCTTTTCAATGGTGCATTCTGTGTGGATTCCATTATGTGACTAACCTTCCTGGCATATTTTAATAATATATGCATTCCAAGTCATTCAAACAAAACCCACTCCTATATAAGCAGCTCACATATATTACATGGTAAACCAAGTATACAAGCCCATTGCACATATAAGGAAATAAAATGTTTTTAAGTTAGTTAAGTGCAACCAATGAACTCCATGGTCTAATCAAAGTCATACTTGTATTTTTCAAAAATACAAATGTCAGCTTTATTCTAAATAGTAATATTATGTTTTTAATGTTTAGAATAACGTTTTTTACATTGGGTTTTATACATTTGTGGGTGGGGTTTTATCCAAGTGAGTCTTTTCCGAGATATGTAAGTTTTTGGTTATTGCAATGTGTAGGGTTTTCTAAATAAACTTCATAGTCATTTTCCTAATAACTACTTTTGGGAAGTGATTATGGACAGCTTCCAGTTATCAAACAAAACACTAACTGCACAAACTGCAACTAACTGTGCTGATGTCTGCAGTACTATTGAAAGCAAAATGCATGCCTTATCAAACTATAATTTTCCTACTTTATATTCTTATTTTATAGTCCTATATTTTGTATACACATTAACATTATTTATTTATTCAATATACTAGTCATGTATATGTTGGTTGATAATCATTCTCCAACAGCCATTAGTACCCAAAATGTTTGAAGACTTATTTAAACACTCAAAGTTACCAATATTTAAAGCTGACCTCTGTTGCACTGGTTTGTCTTTTCATCATGCCCTAGCACATGACTGTGAACTGGTAAGAAATGCAAGTGCATTTAGAGAAATGATGGGGTTTCATCTAGGCAGTGATGTTTATATTGAGTATGGATAGTCTTTTCACTCTTGCTGGGAAACACTAAGATTGTGATCTCATTGCCTAATTTGCATTACAATTAGTAACATCAGGCCTCTGATGCACTTTGATCATGATGTTTATAATCCTTGCAGGTAACAATGCAGGCTATGGGCTAATGTAAGGTTCCTAATATTGAATATATTGTTCATGGCTCCAAGAATGGTTTATTGTATGATTTGACTTACTTCGAAGCAAACATTTGTTGACTCATCGACAAATATTTCCTTCAAAGTAAGTCAAATCATACAACAAGGTTCCTATTGTTTTTTACCCATGTAACTATTTAATCATGGGATCAGTGATATTATTACTACCTGCTGTCAGAAGACTATTCTGACCCCTAACTAAAAAGCAAATGTGTGCTTGTTTGTCACTTGGAAAGCAAAACTGCAGATTCTTAAAGATGATATGCACATTTGGGTGCATACTGTTTTTGGGATACAAACTATTGTCTTTGATTATTTTGAAATATATTAATCTGTCAATTTTTAAATATCGGATACTAGTGACTTATTATGTATGTCAAAACAATTGCTTGTAAAAGATTGAAATAAGTTCCATGTGTATTGTATATTATGACCACATTCACATGCATTCTACAGTAATAACAGAATGTGCATGCATGAAGTCATAAAATATTTTACAAATATTTTATGATGACACTCTTAACATGCTTACATTAGAATACTAAATGTGTTTTTAGGTAATATTGCCAACTGTCTTGGGTTAGGATGGGTAGTGTCATTGGATAAACACATTAACATACTTAATAGTAAATTATTGTATAGAGAGTTGTTGTGCGATGCACACATGTACAGATGTTACCAGCCACAAATACAATGATCCCATAATCATGACAATACTATTTTACTAACCTGCATGGCTGCTGCTCACCGTTTCCTACTTGTCGTT
This sequence comes from Oasisia sp. SBJ-2009, assembly GCA_964017155.1. Classification (NCBI taxonomy): domain Eukaryota; kingdom Metazoa; phylum Annelida; class Polychaeta; order Sabellida; family Siboglinidae; genus Oasisia; species Oasisia sp. SBJ-2009. The sequence continues at coordinate 30,114,321 of OZ024859.1, forward strand.
CTGGTCTCTGGTTTCGATGAAATAAGGCACATAAACAGTACATCCTCCCTCAGCTTGCATGATGTCAAAAACAGTGTCCTCATGTAATGGCCAAGATTAAATTGTATGCAAACTGTAGTCAACAGCTATGTCTCTAATTCTCTATTGGACAGCCACATGGCCAGTATAGAAATTGTATCATTCTCAATTAATTATGACTTGCAGCCATAGTTCTGCTGCTCTCCCCTCTGATTGGAGAGGTGTTCCAGCGGAGGAGCACTTTTGCTTATCATCTTATATTATGTAACAGTTGCCCATGGACCCATTTTATTTGTTTGCATTGCTTCATGTTATATTTATCCTACTTGACAAATTACATGTTATGGGTATGACTGTTACATTCTTATAGAACTATAGATGCACGAGACAGTCTAAGCATTCAACCCTCTCATAAAATGTTTAGAGCATAGTGGCTCAGGGGTAGAGCTTCGGACTCTCATCTAAGAGAGCCCGCGTTCAATTCGTGTGCTGTGATGTTAAGACCTTGGGCAATTTTTGTTCACTCTACATTTCTCCGGTTCAGTCAGCTGATAAATGAGTATCTGCATGGCTATAGACAGTGGTGGATATGTGTACGAGTAGCTTTCGCACATTAATTGTAGCATATTGCTGGATGCTTCCCAAAGAAGTTGAGATTGTATCTGATTGAACAGGTATGTCAGAGAAATAAAGTGCTTTGAGCAATCCTGAGGATTGGATACTGCGCTATGCTTTATACATCTACATCAGCAATTAATAAAACCATAATGTTTTACTTGAGTGATATAAATCAGTTGATTTATGGGGCAAATCATCAACTGATTTAAGAACATATACAACCTGGCTATTACTATATGCCAAAATAACCAATTACATTATATACGCTAGGGTTTTATTGAATGCAGCATACCTAAATTTATATTTTCTGTTTCCGTTAATATATTTCAAGTAATGCCTGTAATATGATTGACAGTTCTTGATTGCATGTTGATGACTAATTAGCGAGTTACCCTAATTACCGTATGATGACGACTATTGTTTGAAAAGGTCATAGCTGGCATTTATTTTTGATGTCATTGCCTAGAAGAAGGTTATTCCCCCATCGGCGAATATCTATGTCAAAAACATAATTTTTACTAGTATACATGGAAACTAAATCTGTTTCTAGCAACCAACGCTGGTGCGTTTGTTGCCGAGGCCTAAGACTAGCCTAGATACATCTCGTCGGCGACCTATTGTACACTAAATCCGTGGATTATATAAACATTCTTTATTTCAAATTAAATAATACTATCCACACATATTTTATTTTATAAAATTCACATTTCTTTTGCTTAGGTCACATTCCTTTATTATGCAGACAGTGAAATACAACTGTGGGACTAAATTGTAGTCGTAACGATACATGATGGAACTCGTGAGTGCCGAGTCGCCCTGGTAACAACAAGCTGTTTTCGGCTTGTCATTTCCTAAGCGCTGCATCACCTTCCAAATAAGGAAATCGTGTCCGGTTTTCCTGTCGAGTTCGACGAACTGTACTTCGTTGCTGCATACTTATATGCAAGCAAACCGATCAAACACGGACCTATGGCTCTGATCGAAACTTATGTTTTGATGTTTAGTGCCCCGTTGTGCTCGTCACATTCGAAATCAGGCTTGCAATCGGCGTTCGAAAGTGATCACTGCCGACTCCTGCTGAACTCGCCGCCGGCGGACACGTCAACTTCATCATCTCTAACCTGCTTTTTTCTGCAGGAATCCTCTGTGGGAGTATGTGAGATATTGCTTACTAACAATTATGGTATATATATTAGCCATACAGTGCATTAATGTGTTTAATTATATTTTTTAATGCGTTTCGTCCGTTTTTGCGAGAGCTATGCTGCGTCGCCTATCGACTGGCTGCTTCGGCGATTGTAAACAAATAGTCGGTCAAACCGGAAATATGGCCAGACGGAATGGTTCCCCGTTTAAGAGCATCACTAGTGAGAGACACCAGCAGGCTCTCGAGTCAGTCGAATCTGTCATCACTCGAACAGTGGGAGAAAACTAGCAGATGGAAATTAATCCAGGAAAGTGCACAGCCATCAGAGTAATGCCAAAGAAAACCAAACTTGCCCGTGAAACATCGTATGCTAGCCTTAACAAAATGCTAGAAACATCCGATACAAGTAGATACCTTTTTTCTTGGCGTCTCACTGACAACCTAACATGGTCAAGACATACAGCAAAGAGTCGTTGGTTTCCTGCGACGAAACATCAATGACTGCTCAACCAAAGTCAAGGCCATTTCTGACACCACCATGGTACGGCCCATTTTATGCAACATGCTTCTGCTGCTTGGGACCCCAATTTTCATGAAGACATCAGCCAACTAGAGAGAGAGTTGATGACATGCTAAAGGTGCTACATTGGGAAAGCCTGGGAACGAGCAGGAAGAACAACCGCCTAAGTCTCCTTCTCAGAATCAACATCGGTCATGTTGACATCACCATAGACCAGTGCCTCCAACGGAGTAATCCCAGAACGCGGGGAGCCCAGCGTTTTCGACATGCAAGGGCAGAACACCCAGCCCTTTACCTTTCATTTTCCCCTGCAACCCTTAGACAGTGGAATAGGCTCCCCAGTTGCCTATTAGCCACTACGTGCCCAGAGGCTTTCAATGCTGGCCTTCGTGCCTTAACATCTGCTTTAATTTATTCATAAGACTATGTCTATGTGCATCATAATAATAATAAAATTAAATCACCAGCGGTCCATAGAATAATTGTATTAACATTTTTTGTATAACTGTTTTAAGAGAGCATGCGTGTCCATGCGGGTTAAAGGCAAGATATACCGTGCAATCGTGCTGCCCACCTTCCTATATGGAGCCGACGCCTGGACAGTGTACAGACGACAGGTGAAAAAGCTGCATGCCTTCATGATGCGACATCTGCGTTCGATCATGAGGATAACCTGGATGGACAAAGTGACAAACAAGGAAATACTCGAACGGACAGGGCTGCCATCTATGGAAGATCTTCTGATCAGAAAGAATCTCCAGTGGACTGGACACCTCATGTGGATGTCACCAGACAGGCTACTAAAGCAGGTTCTCTACTCCCAACTGTCTTCTGGTCAGAGAAAGAGAGGGCGCCCTCGTCTCCGGTTCAAAGATACCATCAAGAGAAACATGAAGCTGAGAGACATAAAGATCGACTCATGGACATCACTCTCACAGCAGATAGATAAATGGAGAGCAAGTGTCACCAAGTGTTCTGCAGGTTCAATTGTCACAACAAAGGAGAGCCAAGTGGTTCATTAAAAGTGCCTAACATGGGTCTACAATGAACTCGCAACAGCAATATGTCACATTGTTCCTCATACGGTTCTAGCAACAGTACAGGGAAAGACAGTATCAGTGAGCTGTCTTGTTTGTTACACTTTGATTCGACCAGATCTGAAAGAGTGGTCCAATGGATTCCTTGGAATTGAAATTCACAGACACACTGCGGAAAGTGCGGATGCCAGATGACCGGGACCGGGTCCGATTGACCTAACGATGAAAACGACCACCAACAATTGTCAACATTTTCCTCATCTATCTTACATACATATACATACACTATGCTACAAAACAAATCACTTGTATTCCTCTAACGAAGAAAATTCATGTGATACCATCTTTCGACCGACTACGCCAGAGACTCTAGAAGAACCACCATGTGTCCATGCGGGTTAAAGGCAAGATATACCGTGCAATCGTGCTGTCCACCCTCCTATATGGAGCCGAGGCCTGGACAGTGTACAGACGACAGGTGAAAAAGCTGCATGCCTTCATGATGCGACATCTGCGTTCGATCATGAGGATACCCTGGATGGACAAAGTGACAAACAAGGAAATATTTGAACGGACAAGGCTGCCATCTATGGAAGACCTTCTGATCAGAAATAATCTCCGGTGGACTGGACACCTCATGAGGATGTCACCAGACAGGCTACCAAAGCAGGTTCTCTACTCTCAACTGTCTTCTTGTCAGAGAAAGAGAGGGCGCCCTCGACTCTGATTCAAGGATACCATCAAGAGAAACCTGTAAATGAAAGACGTAAAGATCGACTCATGGACATCACTCTCACAGCAGAGAGACAAATGGAGAGCAACAGTTAAGTGACGGAAGCAGTCGTTGTCGCTTCGCGACAGACAACATGATGATGACACCCCCAAGCGCACAAGCTTCGATTGGATTTATTTCGCACTGGAAGGGCCCAGTCCAGTAGAAGAAGAAGATGAAGAAGAAGAAGAGGAAGAGGAAGAGGAAGAGGAAGAGGAAGAGGAAGAGGAAGAGGAAGAGGAAGAGGAAGAGGAAGAGGAAGAGGAAGAGGAAGAGGAAGAGGAAGAGGAAGAGGAAGAGGAAGAGGAAGAGGAAGAGGAAGAGGAAGAGGAAGAGGAAGAGGAAGAGGACGAAGCCGAAGACGAAGACGAAGCCGAAGGAGCACTTTGAATGTCGTGCGCGCACAGATAGGTAGCCGATGTATATGTTGCAGCACATAAATGGTCGTGCTTTCTCGAGCGGAAAACGAGTCGAGGCGGTTTTTACACACACTTTTACAGGCGTTGAAAAAGTCTGCTACGTCATCTGCGGAAGGCCATAGAAGCCTAAAGTAATGTGTTAGCATAATCAATGCGTGACGTCACGAACACACCAGTGACACTTGACTGAATATGGTGGTAGCACGACTTTGCTATTTGTGCAACATGTGCTTCCATAATTAGATATCAGGTATAACTCTCTGACGTCTCACTGTTCGACTTTTGTTGATGTTTGTTTAAACCAGTCGGTCACCTCAACAATATAGTGGTCTTTTTCGGTGTTGCTACACTAATGGGTTTGTCGCGTTCAACCGCCATGTAAATTTGCGTGTCATACGCATAAGGGAGACCGGGGCTAGTTGTAACAAAAACAAACTATTTCAAGATTGCGGGTGAGTTTCTTAGCTGGTCGAAACTGTTTCTATGCCAAAGGGTCTTCACGTATCACCCGCATATAATTAGGGCATAATTATTTGCCCGGCCGATTACACATGTATGGTATGATGAGTTATATGAGGTGTCCTAAAGTGTTACAACGTACCTCGATACAAGGCAAGTTGTATCAGCCTACGGGGAAATTGTAAGATGCTTGTTTAATATTGTAACTTGTGTTACTGCACAAGCAAATTCGCATGCAAAAGCGTGATTTGATTTAACAGTAATTGTGAATATTCAAAATGTGTAGACATGTCATTGGGTTACAGGCCTAGTCACTTTCCAATTCGCGCAGGTGAAAAAAAGTGCTTTTAGGAGTTTAAATTCCTCCCCCCCCCCCCCCACACACACCAACACGTTAAATCTTCTCGTATCCCAACCAGTCGTGTCGTAGAATTACAAAGCATGAATCCAAAGTCAAATAATTGCGCGCATCATCAAAATGTCTTAATCTAATAATGGTGGCACATCTACTTAATTTATTTACAAAATGGACTCGTCACATTTTTATGAAAGCTTATTCTCTATATTCGACGAACGTCTGAACGTCTGAACGAACTGTGAACGTCACAAAGTTACAATGACTGCATATTTTCCATTTCTACGAAGAATTTACAAAGTATATAAAAATATTACAAAGATATTTGACATAGAAATTAGAATGCGTGCTGGCTCCCTGTAAATAATGGCCAGGGCGTTATCGAGTGGTGCATTAGGTTAAATGTGAATGTCAAACAAGGTCACCATCAAATGATGAACGTTCAAACTTCGACATCCCTGTCATAAACAAGGTCCCCACCAAGTTACTATTTATAGCAGACCAACTAAATATTGAAAAGTAAGTTATATTGAATGTTGTAACTGCAATTGTTTTAAGTAGTGAGCATCTATGCTGGATCAACCACTTGTATGATGAGAAAAAACATCATTGCCGATGCCATCCTTGATTTTGAATTTCAATGTCATTTTGAAGGTTACTCAGGACAACACAGAGCATAGGGGCATGCTGCAACAGTATTACAATTTGTCCCGAGATTAACATTACAACTTGCCCCGACACCGTCTCGCCCACAAAACAGGAGATTGCCAAAAACACCTTTCAAATCGTGTTTAATGGTTTATGTAATATTATACTCATAACAACATCTATAAACGAAAACGCAGAAAAAAATATGAATTGTGCATACCTACACGCCTAACCATTAAGTAAAAAAGTAAGTCGAATATAGTATTATTTCTTGGAAATGTCGCAACTCGATGGCATATCTACGGATTGACATGATATTACACGTGGCATGCTCAAATTTATTCGGGAATTCTGATACTACTCCGCAGCGAAGCCTATCGAGTCGATTGGAACACTCTTCTCATGAGTTCCGGTTAGCTGTCAAACATTTGATTCCAAACATTTTACGTGTAATATTTGCGTTTTGACCACAATGCCGATAGTGAATGTAGGTTATATTTAAGTCGATTCGATATGTTTCTGTAATTAAAAGATGGTTATTCCTTTTAAAAATAGCCGATTATTAGAAGATAAGAAAACACACTTCCACACTTTTTGAACACATACTTCATAGCCGCATCATCACCTTGAACAACATCACATTCTAACTGCCCACGTCCACTTCCGTCGCCTGACTTGTTCAATAACGTATTTGTCTTTTCTCTGGCTGCTGATCGTGGCTGACGAGTCCTGCCTACCCGGCTATTTGACCTATAATTAGGGGTTTGGGATAGAAGTTTTCCTTCTCCTTAGTGAACTGCATGACCAGACTAACGAGCTCCACTTGCCCGGGTTTTAAGTCAGAGTTGACCTTTTCAGCCAGGCAAGGCTAAAACGTCCAGTCGACCCTGTCATGTTATACCGCCGTGTACTCGGTCGCGCCCGCTGTGGGGCACAAGAAGGTGCCATTGCGGACACAGTTGTGCAGCAGAGGCCATATGTAGGAACCAGAGGACATATGTAGGGCAATTGTCTGGCAAGCCAGTCGGTGGAACCGCGGCGATCACTAGACATGGAAAGGATGGGCAAACGTCGCTTCACTTTCGCATAAACAAGCGGGACGTCCGGCCCATACGTCCTCAAAAATAATCCAAGAATTGTTCAATCATTGGTAAAAAATCATTAACGTCATTAACAAATTAACGAGCTAATTGTCTCAAATAAACGATGTTCTTAACAAGGTTAGGAAATCATGTTAAAAATTCACATACTCATTATAAATGCACCAGTATCTTATCTTAATAAATTAAGGGATGATTTTGTAAAATAATGCTTTTTAATTAACACGATTATCTTTGAAACAATAACTGATCGTTTTTGAGAAGAATACGTTGTTTCAGAGGGTTAACTTTTAATATTTAATGATGGTCTTATAATTAATTGCGATGATCACTTAGTTGTCTGAACATACTTCATTACATTACTACGTTAATTATTACAGTATTGATCGGTATTAAATTACTGGTCGATGTTTGCATTACCACGCGATAATCACATTATTGGTTGAAACACCTCCACAACATAAATACTGACATTTATTGCAGTTAATTAAAGCATGAATATAACCTTACCTTAAGGTTGAGACTTGAAGCATAATTCCTTACCTTTGACTGTGACATTGAAACGTGTGACTTCGTTTGGATTGACCTCATCTTTCAACGTTATACTGCAGCTGAATTCACCATCATCGGATGATTTCATTTCGGACAACGTTAAACTTGTTGCAGTGAAGTTTGTTGCACGTGACCCAAAGCCACAATTATATGGTCTGATATTGATGACTCCATTGGAAATGTACATCAGGGCACAGGTTTGTGTGCCTATCTTCCATTCCACCTCAGACAACTCACTCAACGTCTTGCCGTGTTCACACATAAAGGTCGCTTCTTCTGATTGGAAAAACTCACAATCTAAAAGCAGAAAAGTCCCCTTTTCTCTTCAAAGAACATTATATTAAATCTCCATGCGTATTTTGTCGTATCGATAGTTTTAATATTAATGGATAGTATAAACATATTTAACAGTCGCATTCCCCATGAGCATGAGGTGTAATTTTCTTATGAAGTATCCCTTCTCTCGTGAACTTGACTAATATTTAGTGCAGTAACTGGACGCAGAGGGTTTGCTAATACTTGTAGCACATAGCTGTCGGAGAGTATATGATAGGGTAATATATATATATATATATATATATATATATATATATATATATACATATATATATATATATATATATATATATATATATATATATGGAGGGAGGGAGGGAGGGAGGCAGGGAGGGAGGCAGGGAGGGAGGGAGGGAGGGAGGGAGGGAGGGAGGGAGGGAGGGAGTGAGGGAGGGAGGGAGGGAGGGAGGGAGGGAGGGAGGGAGGGAGGGAGGGAGGCAGGGAGAGAGAGAGAGAGTTGCCGTAGAGGTCTAAAACCACTGTGAATACAGGTATATAAATCTAAGCATACAATATAAACATTCCACCACCAATAGAAACATGCAATTACAAAAAATTTGATCTATTCCGCTTGCCATATAAAAATATAAGAAACATTTTACCGCCTGCAAGCCTGTCGACGCCGCAAAACTCAACAAATTCACGAATTGAGGATATGCCCCTGTTATTAAACCGAAATATGGGAAAGCATTGCGACTTTTTTAGCTTTATTATTTACTAACGTTGTACAATATTTGCATAAAACTAAGCATGCTTAGGCAGAAAGGTGGGTGAGGACGGCGGACTTAGAAGACAAATATTGTAAGATTATCCATTTAAATTCGTGAATAAATTAAAATGCAATTTCATAAAAGGATCCATTTTTATTCAGCGAGAGGTCAACTTTGACCTTTATCTGACCTTCATCATTTGATCTTGACCTTGAACTGAACATTTAATAGCAGAACTGGATTCTACATAACCAGGTACCCATTAAAAGAGGTATTACACATAATTCTAAGACAAATGGTTCTAAAGTGTTTTTAATGTCTGACCTGTGGCCTCTTTGATTTTTGCAAATTAACAGAATTGCTCAACGTGGCCAATTTGGCAGTCAAACTGAATTTGTTCTAAGACCTGGTGTGTCCAAATCAACCCAAACGTTCATAGGATAGAGCATTTCTTATGTGTGACTGCAAAATCTGCAAATTCTAAAATTTATCACAATCGTCTTCCATGGGCTTCATAAACAATTTCGTATCTATAACAAATGCGGATTCATTAACGCATAAAACCTAGAGTTTTGCACTTTTGTCACATTTGTGTAATGACATATATTTTAATTCTTAAATGTGTCCGTCAGCGTCACTATTTTCCCTATAATATTAAAACGGGTAACATATATTTATGTGACTTGGCGATATAAGTTTGACACCCATTAGCTTAGCTTTTCATTGCGGGTATATCTTAAACAGAAACGATTCATGCCTAGGAAAACGGTTGTTCAAGCTAGTGGTCGCTCATTACAGGCCGAATTCGATTGAGGTACGCGGGTAACTCAAGTACCCCGTATACCAATCGAGTATCCAAGATCACTTGCTCACGTGAGTCTTCTTCACATAAATAAACAAGGTCAATCTTCAAGTAGGAGATGATGTTATTTTGCACAATTTTTTTTTTTTTAACTGAATACTCCCATGAAAATATGGACATGTTATGCCTGAGTACAACAATTCAGTTTTTTGACCAGTCGTCTGATCCTAACCCTCTGAAAGTCATGCCCATAAAAATGTGGCCGAAAATTATTTTATTGTGCAAAAATTATTTAATTGATGTCGTTCAATGAAGTTTCAGAGTGTGTGTTCCATTACAATTATTATGAAAGTAAATCTATCAATTATTTCTAATACACAAATAAAATCTGTCAGAAACAATTTCGGTTTTGTCAGTAATTTGTCATTTTGATGATTATATTTTATGGCCTTTATTAATCAAAACTGAAGAAATGATTAGTGAATTTTTATGTGGGATAATGACGTCAATCACAAATTATGTTGAGATCCTTGATATAGTCATTTCCCAAAATTATGTCAAATACTGTTGGCAAATGATTGCCAATCTGAACTGGTCAATCATATCTCCTCATTTGTTGATATGATTGACTTAATGTATGTGAGACGCTTAGAAATTAAAATATAGTTCATCCACATAAACTTTCTCAAATACACGTAAATTGATTTGGTATAAAAATAGCTTTAACCTATAAATTGTTATGGCACAGTTTTTCTACAAATTCACAGTTGGGAATAAAATATTTGGAACAATTTAAAAACAACACGACTAACCAGAGATCATTAATTTGGACACAGTCTCAGACAAGCAGGGAATAGCATCTAAGTTCTGACATTAAATGAGATTATCAAGAAGATCATAAACTCTGAGTATGACAAACAGAAGCATCCAACAGAACAGAAGAATCCAAGAAACAAGGATTTTCTGTCCAGGGTGTCACTGTGAACAGGTACAGCTCTCTACCAACCATGACCATGCTTCAGATTTCAGAAACAACTCAATGAGGCAGCAAATGCTGTTAAGTCTAAATTTCCCTTTGAGAAAACTGACTGTAGTAACAGATCAGACAGAATATAACTTCAATTTCGATGTGTTTGCAGCGGAAACTTTACACTCACAGCATGACCCTGACAATATGTTCCGCGATGTAGACCAAACATTGATATTAAAAAGGCAATGGGCAGAAATATATGTAGGTAGAGATTCAAAACCTACTCGAACGTTCTGGTCAACTGCAACAACAACTGCTACAAGCATCACCGAGCAAGCCATTGGCTCTGTGACACGGCTCATGAATCATGACCTTATCCACAAGTCATGGGATAAATCAAATACATTTTGCTTCCACATAGCCCCATGACAAAACAAGTATGTCAGTCTGAAAGATGAGAATTTCAATCGTTTGTCACTTATCTGTGTAGTTAGCCGAGCTAACATGTATAGGATTTAGCATTTTTCCTGCAGAAGTATGATAATATCCCGAACTAGTTAGCCTCCATCGTCAGAAACTTCTTCGTTTTGGACTTCTTGGCGGTTACATACTGAGCAGGGGCTCTAATTGGGCTATATCTGTTTGAATCGTTCTTGTCTCTGACCACATTAACCGGAATAACCGGCATGTACCGAGATCATCCCAACATTTTAACTGCTATACCAGGAGCTGACAGATACAAATGCAACTACTCTCTTGAAGTTGAAAGAAGCCTTTGAAATTTATATTCACTGAGACCTAGAGAAGGCACCCGTCCACATGTTGGCCACTGAGCGGAATGTCGGCTTCAGAAACTATGAGCTCTTGACCAGAAGCTAAACAGGATGAATTTAGCCAGACCATTGATGTCACCTACAGTGTTATGGCCAGATAGTAATTATTGTTAGTAATTACAGTTTTAACATAAATTAAGGCAGTAATCTCTCTCTAATATGTCTACACAATGTTTATTGTACAAAACGACATGTCTATTCCAAAGTGCAAATAATTTAAATGTTCTATGGCACTATGCTCATATTCTGAGTTATTATAATCATTTTGAGATAATTTTCCACCCAAAAAATGCCTTTTAGAGGGGGGTCTTAGGTTCAAGGGGTACATACATGGGGGTTAGCATGAACCAGATGACGAACGACGGCCATTTCACCGATCAGTAGGACCATCTCCATCTTTTGGAGGGGTACCTAAACACATTTGATCTAACACCACACCATATTTCAAGGCCGCTACCCGAGCCAATCGCGGTTTGGAGAGGATTCACTCGAGTAACTGACATCATTAACCAATGTATAGGACTTCGTTTTGTTTTTGGTTGTAATAATCGAATTGTTCCAGTCTAACAATTTCAGTTATACAGTCCGAAAGATTATTGCAAGCAAAAGCAATGGAACACTTTGCCGGTGACAATGATCACGGAAATCATGAATTTTAATCGATAATAATGGTGGTTGCCATGGCAACAGCGGCAAGTACTTGCGTTTGGCGATCTTGACTAATAATAAAAAGTGCCATTTTTCGCACAGTACAACCTGTTTGGACCAAACGTATACATGTGTTATGATTATGTGCATTTAGACAATTTGTCAGATATACGTGCTTATCGAAACCACAACGTACAGCTATGCATAATGCAAAATCCGTAAAAAAAAACATACGGCAAAACTTTTTGGGGAGTGTCTATTATCTGCACTACATAAATCGCTATGTCTATGATAGTGTGGTAAACTCAATATTAAATCGGACATTTAAGATAAGAAAGGTATAACACAAGATATATATGTCCTGATTTTCCTAATATTCATCAGTCGGAAGTTTCAACTGTCATCCATCGAATATTATTCTAATGACCAGTCCCCAAATCAGCTCCAATCGCGGGCGCCTCTAGCGACTAACGTGGATATGTGGAACCGCCTTTTAGTTTGCCCCATCGTTTACTTACGTTGACCGGAGAGTTCCGATGGTAAAAATATATCGACTTTTGGGAAACTCCAGAGCCGTTGTTTGTTGCAAACTTATATTTGATCAAATAACGTATAAATCCACAAAGTGAGACATGTGATAGGAAGTATACCAATAAGCAAATATCGGTCATGGTACGTGTACATTGACTTTTCTAAAATGCGTTAAAAAGGGGAAATTATGTCAGAATGCAACTTTAAATATGGATTAAATCATCATATTTTATGAATATTAATTTAAGACAAAGAAGATGAAAATCCCAATTTATATACTGAACAACTGATTACTTTATTTTATATATTTATTTATATAAGGGGTTTATCTCTCCGATCACGATCATCGCTGTTCAGTTGGATTACTCTCGTGGTGCTGCGTGCGCAGCATAAACCGGATACCGCTTTAGGGTTATGCGAGTAGGCCAATCGAAATCGGCCAGAGGTCGCACACGACAGTGATTTTGCTTTAGGCCCCTGCCTTTTTTATTTTGAATAAATGTAGTGGTTTTATAAACTTACACATACGAGCTAATTTGTTTGTATTCGACGTGTAAACTTAATATTAATTAGTCGGAAGTTTAGAAAAACAACAAATTAATCCACTAAATCATCGTAACATATGTAAGAAACTATCACCGTTAACATGTTGGATGGCAACAGTCCACAACTAATGAATACGTATGCAAAGTATGCAAAATGTTTGCATTAGTCTTCTATTTAGTATGATACTAATCATTAAACATAAAACACAAAAAGGAGCTTTTCACCGACATATTTAAAATGTTTTACACACTTCCATGTAGCACCCTGTTCAAATCATAAGCCAAAGAATGTAGCTACTAAAAGTTGGGACATCGATTGTATACCGAAATCATGTAACGACCTGGAAGTGTGCAATGATTATATAGCACATTCTTGACCTATGCCCAGCCCAGAAGCGATCGTCGACATTTAGTAGAAGCCCGCCCAGTTAATAATACATTTATATCGACTACTGCAATAACTGCTCGAACAGCAATTAATCACAGACCGCAAATGTAGACTTCAGTTATACCGAGGTTGATTATCTAGACGATATCATATATTGATAAACCGAATAGGGCCTATAACAATGTACTTGAATTTGTACACAATGTTAATTGAATCTAAATTTACCTTTTTCTAGCGCAGCATATCCTCTGTGAAACAGTGCGAGCATTCCCAACAAACACAGCAGATGCATTTTAACAGACCTATGTGTTCAGCCTTCAAAATGTCTGTGATTGCTGTGTTGACCTGTCTAGTGCATTCAGCTAACATATGCAACGCCAATCTATTTCAGGCGTATCCAACAATCCGTTACTACTGTCGATTTCGATCTTCGAACAAATCACAGTGCTGCCATCTAGTAAACACTATAATACTATATGTGGCATGTGAACCGAAGTATTATTGAAAAGGCTTTTACGACCAATCTTGTAACTCGGGTAATAACTCGTACGTGCTTCCTTTTTGTTAGATTGTGTGTGTGCGTGCGTGTGTGTGTGTGTGTGTGTGTGATAAAAAAGTATCCTTGCATCACCCCTGTCTTCACCATGAGTTAACTCTGTAAGCCTGTATATTGTCCTGGGCGAATGACCTTACGCGATGCGTTACATTCTTTTTGTAAGAGAAATAAATTTTCTGGTAGACCGTAATACCTAAGAAACTACTACAGCGTATCTCTGTCATAATCTATTAAGTCTATCTACACGGGTATATGTGCTATTCCACGGATTTTTTTAACAATGATTCGATTTGTAATCTCCTGGTAATAATTTTAAATAGATGATTTTAAATTTTATATGACATATTAGATATTATACTATTTATTTGTTAACTTGACAAAACATTTTAAGTAGATAATTCATAATTTTAAAGGATATTTTAGATACAATATTTATTATACAAATGTTATTATTTCTCAAACTAATATTGTTTATGAATAATGTATAGAGCATACTCTGTAAAGGACATTTTATATAATATATTTATTTACTGTATCTCATTTTATTATCAACTACGTTACGCAAACAGCAGCTTATATTCCTATTTGGCATAAAATGTGCATTGCATGTTGGAAATGGCGAATAACGCTTTGTTATTATTCATGTGTCTCACTGCCTATGCTTTAACTTACTTGTTATTGACATACTAATTCTAAAGCGTTTGCTAGAGAGAGGGATGGTTGACTGGGTGGCTTGAATCCCGTGTAATGCTCGTAGTTGTTCGAGCGAATTCCGAAAAATCCTGCTGTTGTAAAACACTGCAAAAGGGCAGCTCAACAAGGGAGCAGTGAGAGACATCGCAATTAGCAATACAGATAGGCCAGGAATATTGGAGCAATGATGGATTCAGATTATGGACTGCGGGCGCATGTCAACGTGGTATGTCCGTCAGCTTACTATCATTTGCGAAGCGGGGAATATCCGAACACATCTGTATGTGAAAACGGCTCAGGTAGCCACCAACGCACTTGTCATCTCAACGCTGGATTACGTTAATGCATTGCGTAAGCGCCTATTTTCGGCTCGCAGCATACCAGTCTGGACTGTATATCCGGTCTAAGATGTCGTCCCACCTAGTTTTGAGTGTTTGTCTGTACGGACTTCGTACATGTTGGCAAATGTTAAAGTCTAATTTGTTCATCTTAAACACAGTAACTGCCGAAACTTTGTGTTACCATGCATATTATAATTTACGTTAATGATGCGTTTATTGTTTTGTTATTATTATTGCTAAATATGACAAAACCTTATAACAATTAATATAATTATTTTTTAAATCGTAATGTCCTTATCTCAAATCACTGTGCCTGTTATGGCTTCGTTAATTGCGCATGTTACAACTGATCATGTAATAATCGCCTGCTAATGAGCCTAATGTAATAACTGCCGGATAATGTAATAAAAACGTCTGGTAATATTATAATAAATGCCTGATGATGTAATAACATCACCTGATAATGTAATAAATTAATGCCTGTTAAGGTACTAATTTTCGCCCTCTAATGTAATAAACTTTCACCTGATAATGTAATAACGTACATATTTCACGTAGGACTTAGTCGTTTTCGTGGATTTCATGTTGGTTTCTTGCAATTTGTCCATTTTGTCTATTTTGTCTTTTTCGCAATACTGCAACTTTTATTTTAGATTAAATCCAATATGCTGATTCCAAATCTGAAGTAAGATTTCTTCCAGCAGGTCTGTATTTTGAGCTATACTTTGTCGCCCATGTGTTATGCATTCTCGCACAATTTATAATGACGGGTTCCCTTTCTGTTATATAATGTCAAGGCATCTAAGGCCGCCGGCGTGGGGTTTGCCTGTTCAATTCTAGTGTGAAAGCAAGATGATTTTTTTATATTTATTATGGAATGTTATTAACGTTATTATGGAATTTAAAATTTTGAGTTTGTACATTCTCGCATGATGTGTTATTGATCCCATTCCACACACACGGACACGCACACGCACACACAACACACACATATATATGTAAGATTTTTATGTATATAAGTGTACAAGCTAACAACCGCACAAACAAAGATGGAACGACGCATACCCGGACAAAGAATACATCTGGGTACTGGAAATGACAAGTCGCAGACGTGATACCTTACCGTCCTTTGTGTCTGTTTCGTCTATTTCGTATTTGACGTTTGACAGTTTGACGTTATAACAGCCTTTTAACCCATAAATTCAAGATGACCGCCGGGTGATAATAGGGTAATAGGGTTTGTAAACATGATTTAGCAAATCTTATTATTTTATAGAATATATGAAGTAATAAGCAGCATAATTGCTACATACGTCAGATAATACTTTGATCAGGTAGCATTGTTATTAAATAGAAGCAAGCTTTTAGTAGGAAACCCTAGTTTGTTTTATATAGGTAGTGTCCAACGTATCCCCTAGGGAACGGTACCAGTAAAGACTAAAATTGGCGTTCACGGTAGAGAATGTAGTCAGTTGTGTATAACATAAAGTGAGTTGCAGATCCTGTCCACATTAACCAGTCTTCCTAAAGACTAAGTTAGTTTACAGACTAAGTTGATTTTGAGTACCGGGATAATCATAATATGGCCCTTTGCAAGTGGCAAGTAGGCTAAAGGCAAGGAGGTATATGGTGTTAGACCACAACTTTTTAGAATTTGCTTTATCTGGATGCGTAAATCGCGGGCAGAGACAAAGGAGGAAGGGTTTACTTTCCAGTGTTTGGGGTGTTGGAAAGTGGACTGCCTAAAAGCAGAGTTAGCTAGACTACCCGATATTGTGAACGGAGTGGAGGTGTGAATCACCAAAGAGACGGATGGAATAGAGAGCTATGACAGGCAGAGAGGTCGTAAGAAGCAATGCAGTGACAAGAAGGGTGAGGAAAGAAGACTGAGAGGTGAGATGGCAATTGTAACGAAAACAAATGGAGAAAGAACAACAGAAAACATGACAAGCAGGAAGGTGACACGGGAGAAAGTGACAGTAGAGAAGGAGAGGGTACAATGGGACAGGAGAGGAGAGAAGTACATGTGGCAGGAGGACAGATGAAGTGAAGAAAGGTATGTCAATAGGGAAATCAATAACAGGGATGATGACAGGAAGAAAAGAGGCAGGAAAGAAAGGAACAACAAAGCAAGTAGCAGGGGGAATAGTTAACGACCAGGTAGATGCAAAACGGATGAGCTACTCTGAGGCATTGATTGAATGGAAAGAAGCAAACATGATACCGTTAATTAAGACAGGTTCGATAAACAAGTCAGATAACAACAGACCACAGAGTTTAACATCGGTTATTTGCAGACTGTTAGAAAGACAAATTAAAGATCAATTGGTTGGTCTTCTTGTTAAACATCAATAATTTTGATAAAACCATCTCAACATGGATTTCTAAAAGGAAGGTCATGATTTTGGAAGATGTAACAAAGTTGGTAGATGAGGGATCACCAGTAGATATAATCTTCTTAAATAAAAAAAAAAGTCTTCGACAAAGTGCCACATCAAAAATAACTACACTAAAGGCCCACGGCATAGGATAGAAAAATGGCTTATTGATAGAAGACAAAGAGTAATAGTTGATGGGGAGGTTTCAAACTGGAAATCGATTTTGAGTGGATTACCACAGAGTTGCAGCTATTGCAGTACGTCAGGTAGTGCAATACCTCCGGGAGTTTGACGCCCCTGCCATGCAGAGGTGTAAACCACTGCGTTGTGGTATAGGTTCTTGACAGAACCGAAGACTAAGGGAGCAAACCCTAACCAGAAAACGATGTCACTGTGGCAGCATCAAGGGCGGTTGATGTATAGAACTCCCAACATCTCTCGACCAGCCATTGCAGGGACAAATAGTTTGCGCCTCTCTTGACATGTTCTTGCCGGTTTGAGACCTCTATTTGCTCCCAGAGAGAGAGAGAGAGAGAGAGAGAGAGAGGGAGGGAGGGAGAGAGAGAGAGAGAGAGAGCCGCTAGTAACTTGCAAAGGCCTGCGGCACTTCAACACTTTTTGCTGGCAGCTTCCATGAAATGTACAACTGCACGATGCACCACACCGGATCGGCCGTCGCCCGATACCGATACCGGTACCAAGGACCGCGCTGCACGATCTCACCTTCCGTCGACAGTGGAAAATCAGCTAGGAAGAAGAAGAAGACAACTACTGACAATCGCACAATGGAACGCCAGGACTCTCCTCGACCGAGAAGCAGCTGACCGACCAGAAAGACGTACGGCACTAGTAGTAATGAAACTTGCCAAATACAACATCGACATCGCCGCCCTATGTGAAACAAGATTCTCAGAGTCTGGTAATCTCAACGACGTGGAATACTCTTTCTTTCTGGAGTGGCAAACCCGAAGGAGAAAGAAGGGATGCCGGAGTTGGCTTTTCTATCAAAAAGGATATCGTCACAAAGCTGACGGAAATGCCACGGCCAGTTAGCGATAGAATCATGGCGATGACACTACCTCTGAGCAAGGACAACTTTGCTACAATTATCAGGGTGTACGCTCCAACAATGACAACAATGAAGCCTTCTGCAACCATCTGGCAAGTGTGCTCAGTGGCATCCATCGTAAAGATAAGCTACTGCTGATACGATACTTCAATGCGAGGATAGGAAGAGACAATGACAAGTGGCTCTTGGTCATGGGTATACATGGGATTGGGAAATGCAACTCAAATGGGGAGTTTCTACTAGCTCTGTGCTCTGAGTTCGAACTGATAGTGACGAACACCATGTTCAAGCAGTAGGATGAACGCAAGACCACTTTGACGCATCCTCGTTCCAGACACTGGCATATGACCGACTTCATCATCGCGAGGTGTCGGGATAAGATGGACATCCACAGTACCCGAGCCATGCGTGGAGCTAACTGCTGGACCGATCACCAGATGCTGAGGTCAAAAGTGGCTTTCAGAATACGACAAAAGCACAACAGGCAAGGGATAAGTAAGCCGACCAAGTTCAACACAGCAAAACTAAGTACCATCAATCATAGGGAGAGTTTTCAGCAGGACATGGTCAGTGCTCTCGCCCAATGGGAGGAAAAGGAAAGCTCAACACCAGACGATGAATGAGCAGCTCTGCAGCAGGTCGTATACAACTCAGCCAAGACATATTTTGGCAAGCCAGAGAGAAAACACTGGTTCGACCCCAACGACCAGGAGCTACAGACTCTTATGAGCAGAAGAAATCAAGCCCACCATAGAATGTTGTAACCCTGGAGCACTAGATCCACCACTGCAGCATACAAAGATGCCTGCAGACAGCTACAAAAACGCACCCATGCACTGAAATCAGACGGGTGGTGGGAAAGAGCTGCTGACAGAAACGACATGAAGGGCTTCTACAGTGGACTGAATGAAGTGTGGGGACCCAAGACGAAGGGCCCTGTTCACCTGAAATCAACAGATGTAATGGAGACCTTCTCTGATAGCAAGAGAGTTGTGGCAAGATGGAGTGAACACTTCCAGAGGCTAATCAACGTCCCTGGCGACATAGATCATGAAGCTCTGGACAACATCCCGCAGCGCATTACCAAGACCAGCCTCGATGAGATTCTAACCATGGCTGAGATGGTTAGAGCAAGCGCCGGCTTGAAAGATGGCAAAACATCTGGGGGAGATGGAATTCCTGCTGAAGTATGGAAGCTGAAAAAACCGGCCAAGCTGTTCTGATAATACTGCCACGTATGGTAGACCCAGGATAGGTCTTCGTGGGTTGTTGTTCGTGTTAGGTGGTCTTTTTGCTCTGGATGGTGGAGGTGCAAGCGCCCACTCTGGGTATCCGTAGGCTCTCAGGGCATTGTGGATGTGTACCAGTTCTGATTTCCTGTCTTCAGCTGTGGTGACATACAGCTGTGTACAATAAACCATTCTTGGAGCCATGAACAATATATTCAATAAGCTGAACTCTGTTCTGAAAATCACTATATCAAGGCTAGTGCATCTTTCAGCCGACTACGCCAGAGACTTTGGAACAACGACCATGTGTCCATGCGGGTTAAAGGCAAGATATACCGTGCAATCGTGCTGTACATCCTCCTATACGGAGCCGAAGCCTTGACAGTGTACAGACGACAGGTGAAAAAGTTGCATGCCTTCATGATGCGACACCTGCGTTCGATCATGAGAATACCCTGGATGGACAAAATGACAAAAAGGACATACTCGAACTGTTAGGGCTGCCATCTATGGAAGATCTTCTGATCAGAAAGAATCTCCGGTGGACTGGACATCTCATGAGAATGTCACCAGAGAGGCTAACAAAGCATATTCTCTAATCTCAATTGTCTTCTGGTCACAGAAAGAGAGGGCGCCCTCGTCTCCGGTTCAAGGATACCATCAAGAGTAACCTGAAGCTGAGAGACATAAAGACCGATTCATGGACATCACTCTCACAGCAGAGAGATAAATGGAGAGCAAAGGTCAAGTGATGGAAGCAGTCTTTGTCGCATCGCGACCAACAGCACGATGATGATGACCACAGGGATCAGTATTGGGACCTATTATTTTTAAATATATATATCCAAATCCCTTATATATATATATATATATATATATATATATATATATATAAGGGATTTGGAAAAATAAAAAACATGATGCTGATAAACAGCATTTACAAGATGATCTTAATAAGTTGACCGAATGGCAATTGCTCTTTGATTTTGGGAAGTATAAGTTCCTTTACGCAGGACATGGGAATGAAGACGCACAATATACAATGGGTGGAAATAAATTTTACCGTAAAGGAAAATGACTTAGGGTTAACTATTAGTGCTGATATGTAGGTATCACAGCAGTGCGGAATTGCAGCATCTAAGGGAAACCAAATTCAATTAATTAGGCGAAATATACAAGGAAGTACAAGTGTACAAGGAAAAAAGACTAATATTACCGCTGAACAAAACAATGGTTAGGCCTCACTAATATATTGTATGTATAAAAGCATGTATTGCATATATCGCAAGAAGGATATTGATATGCTAAAAAGAGTACAAAGGCGAGCAACCAAAATGATACAGGAATATTAGTTATGAAATGCGTCTACACGAATGTGGTTTAACAACACTAGACACCAGGAGATTGAGAGGAGAACAGATAGAAGTGTCTAAAATATTGAATTCATATGAAAATATTGACAGAAATATTTTGTATCGGTTATGGAAAGGAGAAGGAAGGACATGGAGTCACATTAGCAAAGAAACAGTGTAGACTAGATATTAGACAATTCAAATTTTAACAAAGAACAATAAATGTATGGAACATATTATCAGCTGAGTGTGTAGGTTAATATGTTTAAAAATAAAATCGACATATACCTAAGAAGGGCGGGGTATATTTAGATAGATAGGTTGGACTCTCGATAAGCCAAAAGGGCTTCCTTGTCCATCTGCCATCTAGAGTTGATTCTCTAGGTGGTAATCTTGTTAAATCTGGTAGAACGAAAACGTAATCTTTGAACCAGATCGCCTAGATGCATATATGAAGACACGTTTTAAATATGTCGACCACGGGGATTCCGATGCTAACATCAGTTTGAAGTTATGACATCAGTTTGACTCAGAAATCCAAGACGGCTGCCATCCGGTCAAAGATGGCCATCCGGTAAAGCGAAAACGTAAGTTTTTTAACGAGAAGAAAAGATGATTGCATTTATACTGTATGAAAAGATGTAGAAATACAATACTTGTAAACTATTTTCAATGAAACAATGTCAACGTAAAAACCCATTTACTTTGGTACTGCTATTCTTTAAGCAAACTACCTCCATAAGGAAATCGTGCAGTACAAAAATATTGATGAATGTATGACAAGAGGAAAACAAGCAGTTTTAATGGCTGTACTTTGAATAGTTATTGCATGAAACCACTTAAAACAAGTCAAAAAAAATAATGTTACCCTGAAAAGTATACTTTTTGGCCATTTTGTTTAGCCAAATGACATCATAATACAATTAGAGCGACAACCCACCAGCTCCCAGCCATGTCCGAATGGCGAGCGGTAGTACTTCAAGGACGGGTGCCGCATTAGATACGCAAAGTAGTTGGCGCGGAGGCAGTGTGGTTTAGACTATCTGGAGAGAGACGGACGAATGTTTTATTCTTCATACACTTCCGCTTTGCGGCACGGGCCTCAACCATGGTGTTACTCTTGTTGTCGCCGTAGACAACATGTCATATGAAGAGTTTCTCTACCACCTCCTCATTAACAACAACAACGGATGTCGTGTTAAATAATTACATGTAAACCAGATATCTCTTTCAGTATGTCATGAATGTAGTTAAAATACCGTAAACTACGCGAATGCACTGCTATACGGCCTTCCGCAGTCAACGCTGCAGCGTTTGCAACGTGTGCAAAACTGCGCTGTCCGGCTGCGAATATTTTTTGCCTAGGATACTTGGTTAACATTGTACATATATCAACCAATAAGAGATGGGCGACAATATGACCCTAACCCTAACCCTAGCCCTTACTCTAACCTTAACCCTAAAACCTTAACCCTAACTCTAACTAACCCTAACCCTAAACCTAAACCTAAACCTAATCCTAAACAGTACGTCATATTGTCGCCCATATGTGATTGGTTGATATATGTACACTGGGTACCAAGTATCCTAGGAAAAAATATTGGCTGCCCGGCTCGTCCGCCGTACTAGAATGTACGACCACATCACGCCATTGCTGCGGCATCTGCACTGGCTAACACTGACTTACAAGACAATTCGTGAAGAAGGACCATCCTACATCAGACTTATGCTGGTGCATCCACAACCCCCGCACTTAAATCCGCCATCCACAAAGCATGTACCGAGACAATTGGCCACACCTCACGTAAGCACCAGGACTGATGCGATGAGAATGATATGGAGATTCTCGACATCCTTGATGGCAAGAGAAACACTTTCTGCATTTGGCAAAATTACATCTTCTTAGCAGAAGCAGAAAGAATACAAACGCGTCAAAGCTGAGACTCAAAAAGATCACAGATAATAAAAACAAGTGGTAGGAAGAGAACGCCAAACTTATTCAGGGCTTTGCTGATCAGCATGATTTGCACAACTTGTTCCAAGCAACAAAGGCTATCTATGGGTCGAGCTCAAATAGCCACACTCCTCTCCAGTCCCAGGATTGGACACTTCTGAAGGATGACACTGTCATTCAACAACAATGAGGGAGCACTTCGAGCTGCTCATGAACAGAGAAACGATGGTGACAGAAGACACCATTCTGTTCATTCCAGATCACCCAGACAGACCATCACTAGATATCCTGCCAATCCCCGGATGAAGTCCGACATGCTACAATGCAAATGAAAAACCATAAAGCTTGCGGCCCAGACGGCATCCCGGCGGAAATCTTCAAGCTTAGTGGCGAGAATTTAGCAAGCAAACTATATGAACCTATATGCAAGATAAGCAAATCCCGTCTGATCACAGAAATGCCAATATCAGTACCAACTACAAAAAAGGAACTAAATCAGACTGTGGGAAATTCTTTCCATAGCTGGGAAAATACTAGCTCGTGTTCTTCTTAACCGCTTGGTCCCTGTCAGAAGACATACTAACTGAAAGCCAGTGTGGCTTCAGCACATCTCCTGATATTAAAATACATGGAACAACCCTAGAAGTTGTTGAACATTTCCCGTACTTAGGGAGTCATCTATCACAGAAGGCCACCGTTGAAGCAGAAATTCAACACCGTATATGCTGTGCCAGCACTTCCTTAAAAAACCTGCGAAATCGAGTCTTCGATAACAACGTCCTCAGGAGAGATACTAAAGTGATGATTTACAAAGCCATTTGTATTACCACTCTACTCTACGGGAGCGAGGCGTGAGTTACTTATCGATGTCATCTGAAGACGCTGGAGAAATTCTACCAACGTTGCCTCAGAACGTTACTTTGTATTCGATGGGAAAACCGCCGCACTAATATCAGTATCCTCATGGAGGCCAACGCAACTAGTATTGAGGCAATGGTAATACAGAACCAACTCCGCTGGGCTGGCCACTGTATCAGAATGTCGGAAAACCGCCTTCCTCGACAAGTGTTTTGCACACAACTAATACATAATATGAGAACTCGTGGTGGCCAGAGAAAACGATTCAAAGATACTGCTAAATATTATAAGAAGAAAGGCCAAATTGACATCAATGTCTGGGAACGTATAGCTGCGGACCGTCCACTTTAGCACCGTAGCATATACCAGGCAATGGCCAAATTAGAGACAAACCCCCTACTTCACGAGGCGAAAAAAGGCAGAAAAAGAGAGGGTGTTGTCTCAAAATCTTCACGTCTCCCTTCCATCTGGCACCTCCTGCCCACACTGCAACAAGATCTGCCGATCAAGAATCGACCGACCATTGGAAGACGTCATCCTCGTTTCGAGGGACCGATGATGATGATGATGATGATGATGATGATGATGATGATAGCTCTGTTTGAAGTAATTCATAAGATATGGGGAAAACTAGTTTTGGCCGCCATGTTTTTCAACTGCCCGTCTGTGTCTAAATATAATTATTTTTGTGGCCAAGTTTCGTGCACGATTTAAAAAAATCATGCGGCTATCTGCCATACTTCTGGTCAATTGTTATAATCGACAGTGCAATCAATCGACAGGCAATGAAATATAAAGACAACTACATCGATTATAATATATGTATGCACGTTTGTACGTAGGCCCTATGTGTATAAGTAGTAATGTAGGATCCGATCAATGTATGTTGGAGCGGAGCAGTGTAATTCCACCGGTGAAAGGTCAAAAGTCAAGTTTAAAGGTCACACGACAAGATCAAAGGTGGCGACCCCTAGCGGATAATTGACGAACTGGTGGCGCCCTTTGTGGACAGGTCACGTACTAGTACTGTCCAAATTCGTTCGTCTTATTGTGTGTCAAATGGGGTCAGAGGTCACACAGTGCTCCCTGATGGATATGTAGTGAAATACAAACTAGGTCAAACAATAAGTGGAGCCATATGACGGATATATCTTCACCTAATACCTAAAAATACGTGAGTCTTATTGTTTAACTACTTTTAAAAATAGTCAAAAGGTCAAAAATATGTTTCTGTTTATTTGTCCGTAAGTGTTCGCGTGTGTTCGAATGTGTCCGTAAGTATTCGTATGCGTTCGCGTGTGTCCTTATGTGTTCGCGTGTGTTTGCATGTGTCCGTAAGTGTTCGCGTGTACCCGTAAGTGTTCGCGTGTGCCCGTAAGTATTCGCATGTGTGTCCGTGTGTATTCGCGTATGTCAGTAAGTGTGCGCGCATGTTCGCATGTGTCCGTAAGTGTCCGTAAGCAAGTTGACAGACATCGTAAGTTTACAGACACGGTTTGTTTACAAAACAAAATAAAACAATACAAAACAAATGGAGAAAAAAACCATAAAAACAAAATGATAAAAAAGAAAAACAAAAACATGAAACCAAAAAATTTAAACAAACAAATCCGAAACAAACAAAACAATTCAAATTGTTCGTATGTGACCGCGTGTGCGTGTGTGCGTGTTCGTATGTGTCCGTGTGGGTTCACATGTGTTCAGCTGTGTTCGCAAGTGTCCGTAAGTGTTCTCGTGTGTTCGTGTGTGACCGCGTGTGTCCGTAAGTGTTCGCGTGTGTTCGTATGTGATCGTATGTGTCCGTAAGTGTTCGCGTGTGTTCGCGTGTGTCTGTAAGTATTCGCGTGTGTTCGTATGTGTTCGTATGTAACCGTAAGAATTCGCGTAGAATGTGCGTGTGCGTATGCGTGTGCATGGGGACATAATGTGAAACATATGGTACTCGTCGCTTTGGAAGATGACCTGTAAATACATGTGTTGTCAATCACCCAATAAGGTTTGCCTATTTTTGTTAAAACACAACACATGTATTTACAGGTCATCCACAAAGCCTAACCTAACGTTATACATTATTTTGTCGTCGTTCTGCATAACACATGTATTTACAGGTCATCTGCAAAAGCGGCAAGTACCATACGTTTAACATTATTTCGCTATCGCTCTGAAGGATACTCCTCCAACGAACACTGGATGGCTTTCAACTGTTCGGGGGCCACATCGGATTGTCTCAGATCTACCGCGAGTAAAAGGGTCAACCAGTCTCTAATGACTGCAGTGAAGTTCACGTTCTCCACAGCCTCGTCAAAGTGCATGTCAATTAAAATGTCATCAGGCAAGAGACAATCGTGTTGGAGTTGACTAGGGTGGTCTATCTCGCAAACGTTGCAGCGTAGTTTCGAAAGCTCAGCGACACCGCATGCAATGTGACGTGCAAGCGTCTTCTTCATTTCGTTAACAGGATAGTCAGTGGTAATGTTCACCTTACAGAAGAAGTAGTAGTAGTAGTTGCGCAGTCGGACGGCTCCGTTGTGCCATCGGTAGTAGAGTACGACGAACTTGGAACAGGATGTAGAACGTACACAAGTCGAGGCTTCGTCCCCGGTTTGAAGTTCGGCCTGAAACAGCACGCACGAATGCAGTCTAACGCAGAACCTCTAGGTGAGTGACGTTGTAGTTGGTGTACCCGTTTCGTGGCCATACACTGGTCGAATAAGGCCAGCCATACCGAACGACCCGTGGCCGAGTCGACGAAGCGTACTCTGACGAGGAAGTAAATGTTGCCGTTCACGCATGCATGTCTTTCGCACCGAAGATTGCTGTGGTCGTCGACAATCATTCGCTTTTTTGCAATACGCACATCCGATGTAGAAGGAAACACCAGTGCGTACCTTCTCGATAACGAACCCTCTGACGACGAAGGCCGTGTTGCCGTCTACCGCCTTATGCTCCAAGGTGTAGACGTCGACAATCTCTCGATCCGCCGCTGCACCGGATAGAGATGGGACCCGTTCGATCGGATGACTGGTTGCCTTGTCGCTCTCGTCACTTATGTCGTGCATGCCAACGACGGGGTTGTAGTAGCAGCGGTGCTCTCGGTGGTTCAGCATAACGTTAGACATGTCAATGTCGGAGAACGAATGACAACCTCGAAAAACGGGAGTGTTATATACGTTGACAAGTGGTCACTTGGGTCACGTGAGCTTGCCGAAAATCATTCAATCACAAACAAGTGTGCCGAAAATCAACCAATCACAAAAGAGTGTGCCGAAAATTATCAACCAATGACAAGGGAGCGGTTTTAAGGGGCACGTGGGTGTGCTGAAAATTATTTTGTACAAAATAATTTTGTGGAAAATAAAGCAGACGTCGTAATACGCACGTGTTCGGGTGTGGATTGTTTCAAGTCGACGAATAGGTAGCCGTGAGATACATACATTGCGTCTCTGAATGCCTCTTGCATGTATTTTACACGACATGGAAACATCTGTTTCGCTAAATTGCCTACTTGTGTGTTGTCTCGAGAAATGGTCCGACTCTCTTTCCATTTTGGAAATAAATTTTGCACCAAATATATAACCGACGTGTTGCAATGGTGTCTCTTCTTCGTGAACAGTTTGGTCACCCTCTTGTCCGTTCCTGACATGAGATCCAAGACCGATGACCACCAAGTTTCTATTCTTAGAATCGAAAGACGACAAATCGGGAAGACCCTCGACACATTCTAAGTTCGGATGTATAGTAGAGAATGTGGAATACAACGGTTGCCATTCTTCGTAACACCACGTGATCTTTTCGGATGGTAAGTTTACCAGTGTGTGGTGTACAAGTGTGTGTGTGTGTGTGTGTGTGTGTGTGTGTGTGTGTGTGTGTGTGATAAAAACACAACAAATGTTGTCGGTCCGGGTGAACTAACTTCGTTCCCATACATTAACCAACTGACCAATGGGACCAGGGTGGACGGTACTTATTCTTGTACTTATGCTGAGAGAGAACACAATCATACAAAAAGGTTTGCACATATCTATTAAAGCAGAACACAACACATGCATTTACAAGACATCTTCCAAAGCGGCGAGTACCATACGTTTAACATTATGCCCCCATGCACACGCACGCGCGCGCACACACGGACACACGCGAACATTTATGGACACACGCGAACACACACGGACACACGCGAACACTTATGGACACATGCGAACACACGCGAACACTTACGGACACACCGGGTCACACCGAACACTTACGGACACACGCGAACGCACACGGACACACGCGAACACTTACGGACACACGCGAAGACACGCGAACACTTACGGACACACGCGAACACATGCGCACACACGCGAACAGGCACACACGCGAACATACACGGACACACGCGAACACTTACGGACACATGCGAACGCACGCAAACACTTACGGTCACATACGAACACACGCGAACACTTACGGACACACGCGAGCACTTACGGACAAACGGGAACACATGCGCGCACACACGGACACACGCGACCACACGCGAACACTTACGGTTACACACGAACACATACGAACACACGCGAATACTTACAGACAGACGCGAACACTTACGGACACATACGAACACACGCAGACACTTACGGACATATGCGGACACTTACGGAGACACGCGCTCACACACGAATACACGCGAACACTTACGGACACATCGGTTCACACCGAACACTTACGGACACACGCGAACGCACACGGATACACGCGAACACTTACGGACACACGCGAAGACACGCGAACACTTACGGACACACGCGAACACATGCGCACACACACGAACAGGCACTCACGCGAACACTTACGGACACATGCGAACGCACGCAAACACTTACGGTCACATACGAACACATACGAACACACGCGAACACTTACGGACACACGCGAGCACTTACGGACAAACGGGAACACATGCGCGCACACACGGACACACGCGAACACTTACGGTTACACACGAACACATACGAACACACGCGAATACTTACATACCCACGCGAACACTTACGGACACATACGAACACACGCAAACACTTACGGACAGATGCGGACACGTACGGAGACACGCGCTCACACACGACTACACGCGAACACTTACGGACACATGCGAACACACGTGACCACACACGGACACATGCGAACATGCTAACACGCGAACACGCACACGCGGTCACACGCGAACACTTACGGTCACATACGAACAATTTGTTTTGTTTTGTTTGTTTTGGATTCGTTTTTTTTTTTTTTTTTTTCATTTGTTTTCATTTCATTTGTTTTGTATTGTTTTGTTTTGTAAACATACCATGTCTGTAAACTTACGATGTCTGTCAACTTGCTTACGGACACTTGCGGACATATGCGAACACTTACTGACATACGCGAATACACACGGACACACATGCGAATACTTACGGGCACACGCGAACACTTACGGGTACACGCGAACACTTACGGACACATGCGAACACACGCGAAGACTTACGGACACGCGCGAACACATGCGAATACTTCCTGACACATGCGAACACACGCGAACACGGTCACACGCGAACACACATGTACACACGCGGACACACACGCGAACACGCGCGCACACACGCGGGCATACGCGGACACACGTGGACATATGCGAACACACCCGCACACTCTGGACACTTCGCGCACACGACACCTATGCGCACGCACGACATATGTAAATTTCCTACGTGGAGAACGAGACCGGTGTGACCTATATACATGATAGCGACGCGTTAACTACAATGTTGTATTGGTGGCATTGGTATGTGACCTACATACTGGACAACACGCATGCGCACGCACGATATATGTAAGTTCCTTACGTGGCGAACGTGACCTGTGTGACCTACATAATGGACATGGTAGCGAGGGTGATGTACAATTGTGTATTGTTGGAACTCCTATGTGTTATGTGACCTGCATACTGGTCAACACGCATGCGCACGCACGACATATGTAAGTCCCATGTTTTGCACGTGGTAGCAAGCGTCATTGTAACGGATGTTATGGTTTGCATATGGCAGAAAACTATGTGGCCGCTCCGTGACTATATTTAAAAGTAGTTTAAAATAAGACACACGTATTGTTGGGTTATTAGCTGAAGACATGACCGTCAGATGGCTCCACTTGTTCTTTGACCTACAATAACTTATAACCTTTTACCTTCCACCGCTCCATGTAACGTAAAACTGTTATTTCTTTACAGGCATTGCTCCTCCAAAACGCCCCCCAAAAACATTTTTTACCTTCCTCCGCAACAGCCAATGAAAACTCTTCTTCATCCGCAACAGCCAATCAAAACGCTGGCCAGGGTTGCCTCTTGACCTTTTGACTATTTTTAAAAGTAGTTTAAAAAATAAGACACCCGTATTTATGGGGCATTAACTGAAGACATATCCGTTAGATGGCTTGTTGTTTGACCTAGTTTGTAGTTCACTACATATCCATCAGGGGGCGCTACGTGACCTCTGACCCCATTAAAAATATGACGCACGAATTTGGACAGTACAAGTTCGTGACCTGTCCGCAAGGGGCGCCACCAATTCATCAACTATCCGCTAGGGGTCGCCACTTGACCTTTGATCTTGTGTGACCGCTCCGCTCCAACATACATTGATCGGATCCTATATTACTACTTGTAGATATATATATATATATATATATATATATATATATATATATATATATACAGTCGTTTAAGTGTATACATTCCAACATATACACATATATGTATGCATACATACATTACCGGGCAATTCATTCATTATGGTTGTAGCAGTCAATCCAAGGTTTAGACGGTTATTTTATAATTATTAGTAAACGTGTCTCAGTATATCATTCACAGGGAAATGTGAGATATCATTAGTATAGCCCACTTCGAAAATAGATTCACTGTTAAATTCGTTTTTAATAAATATAGAAAATATGGTGGTGTTCTTTCCTGTAGAAGGCAACATTAATGTGATCGAAACGTACGTGCGATAGCGATAAAACACGCAGTTCAGAATTTGCTGAATTAAATAACGCTAATTGGCTTATTGTCTGTTATATTGAAGACATACTATTTACTGTACGACGCAGCTAACATCATGGTTAATTTGATCATTATTTATGTATGACAAAAACCACCAGACCGCCGAGTTAAATCGATTTCATCAACGAGTGACCAACGATGCAACAGTATATTTATTATATCACATTCTTTGTAACATTGCATAACTGAATGTTGCATTTACAGAGCACTTTCTCTAAAATAAACAGCTATGCAAACATCTTAAACGGACATCTTGCCATTAAAGAGTGCGTCGCATAGTGGTTGCCAAGTTATGCTAGATAACTGATTAATAACCGCTGCTTGATTATAAACTGCATACATACTCGGTGCATATAGTACCTACAAAAGGCAGTCGTAACGGGGCCGGTCCGGCAGCGTTCACTTTTGGCGAGTCCAGTCGATGGATTCTACACACCCGTGCATATTTGTGTAGACTGAATGTCCCCCCCCCCGCCTTTTGTCAAATCCGGATTGACCCCAGATTTCGCCGTTATAAAATGTTTGCCTATATTACAAGATATATTATGTCTTACGATCCTGGCACATGTTTGAGGTTCAAAGAGCTACCCAGTTTACATCAACAGTCGCTGCTACGTTGTCCACAGTGGTAACGCAAGGCTACAGCGACGCAGGTTGTCGCAACTCGGCCCGGTTTTCTTTGTGATTCAAAGGTGCGCTAAGACGCAATAGTTTCGTAATATAAATACTCATGGCATGACGTAGAATGGTGAGCCGAAAGCACTGACGTATTAAATTCATGTAAAGCTATACTTACAATGGCGAAACAGAAAATTGCCCATCATTTGACCAGTGATGGTTGCGACATCAAGTTTCGTTGGTACTTCCTTGAAATAACTAATTTAGCAGTTTTTATATTTTGCACACATTATAACATAGTACCTAACCTACTATATTCAGTGATGTATCAAACTAAAACGCTAACTTTAATAGAGGCGGGATTAG
Source organism: Oasisia sp. SBJ-2009 (assembly GCA_964017155.1). Lineage (NCBI taxonomy): Eukaryota > Metazoa > Annelida > Polychaeta > Sabellida > Siboglinidae > Oasisia > Oasisia sp. SBJ-2009. The sequence continues at coordinate 30,146,224 of OZ024859.1, forward strand.
TCATCCCAGGGCCTACGAATGTTCCAGGTGCCTGTCTAGGGCCCACGAGTTGGTTCTCTTAATCCGCTATATTTTGCATCAAACATCTACAGCCTTTCACTAGACTCCTACAAAAAAAGTCACCTGCAGTCGCTATGGCCACGCTAACCAGACTATTGGAAAACAGTGTTCACTGAGAATATCAATATCAGTTTACCAGGCCTGTTTGAGCACCCGTCTCTAAGACTAAGGCAGCGAATCGTAGACCACCTACATTCGTTAGCAGGGCCACCTCAACACATTTCAAACGGTGTCTCAAGCGCATCTTCGGTATCACCTAGCAGAATCATGTCCTTACAGCGACATAATGGACCGTGCTAAGACCACCGCATATACAGCATATATTCACTGCTGAGCCAGCGACGCAATCTTGGCTGGGTTGTGCATGGCGAATGGATAATGGCATTACCTTGGATCAAACGACATCTGCAAGCGAGACATGAAGGCCTGCAAAATCAGTGCTGAAGACTAGGTGGCAGTCGCTTGCATTGCTTGGCATCGGACAAAAACAAAGGAACTTTACCGGCAATTGAAAAGAAACACCGTCATGCTACCGAGAAGAAACTGTGGTCCTAATAAGCTGCAACATCACTCTCACCATACCAGTCCCAAACTGGGTTGCACAGCCATATCAGACGATGTCAAACTTCCATAAGTTGACCACAGTTTGCACCAGCATCGTCTCGGGTACGCTCTGTCTACTACAGGGCCATGTATTACTAGTTAGTGATATACTGTGTGATACTGTACACATATTTCGCCATATGCCATATATGTAACCACGTCGGGCAGAGACGTAATTGGATAGATAAAATCACCTAATGGGCATATTTGTCATGAGATGAAAGCAGACATGCCACATTTTTGGGATGGCAATCCGTATTTTTGACCTAAAATTCTGTATGAATCCGTATGAATCCGTATCACTAATCAGATCTTGCAGTTAACTGGCCTAAGTTATTAAGTCCTTCTCAAAACGTATATGTATACAAGTTTGGAATGTCATTCTGCACCACTCCCGCTAAAAAGAAGTCAGATATATTTGTTGTGTGTTTTAGATCAATCTAATGCCGTCGAATCGACGTAAATAAGCCGATGTCACAAGGCGCGAGCAGTTAGCGCAGCCCAGACACATCATGTCTTAAACCCCAGCTTTGTCAAAGGTGATGTCTAGCGTGTGCATTGCGAAGTCGAAAAAAAACATTGGCCATATTATATAAATTTACGAATAAAACAAATTATATAGAATGAAAAGTTAATGATGTAGCCTAAGTTTTGGGAACACATTCGCAAGATATCCGTCTTTGCAGTCGTGATCCGTCTGGGGAGCGCAATGCCTATGTGTTGCTCACACATATTGACATCGGCTAAGTTACGTCGACGACATTAAATTGATATATATATATATATATATATATATGTATGTATGTATGTATGTATGTATGTATGTATATATATATATATATATATATATATATATATATATATATATATATATATATATATATATATCAAAACAAAAAATTATATCCGACTTTGTTTTAGCGGGTGTGATGTAGAATGCCATTCCAAACACATACACATCGAAAAAATGTGGTAAAACCGTTTTGAAAAGGCCCTAACAATTTAGGCCAGTCAACTGAAAAAAATACCGACATTTTAGTTCACTTCAACAATGTTTAAACTGCGTACCGCAAATCAGACAGTGTCATCAAGTAATAACAAGTTATCTCAGCAGTTCGCGCGTATATTGAAGTTTCACTGGCAATCGTCGATCAACATCTTGAAATCAGAAATATAAAGCCTAAGTGTTTGAAATAAAATAAAATAAAAATAAAATAGGTACATCATAAAAATACGCAAACTCTGGACTATACAAATCAGCGAATACACAACTCATGCTAGGCGAGACCAAGCAAATGTGAACACTTATCTTTTTTGGGAAGCCCGGTGGTGGTGCGCTTAGAAACATCCAATCAAATTTCTTGTGTATTACCTCTTTACCCAGAAATGTGCAAAATTAGAGAAAAGGTTAGCTCACAGTTTCTGAAAATAAATAGGCACACAGCAAATGCACCGGTTTTTGAGTCCTTGAATGCCCTATTGTTCCTTTAGAACGACCCAGTCAAATATAAATTCCTCGTGCATAATGGGAGTGCTCTAATACATGTCTATGCCAAATAAAAAAAAATAGACCGAACAGTTTCTGGGATACGGGAGCTAACGGCGGGCAGCGCACGGCGTACGCAGTATTATGCCATAAGTCCGCTTGATCTCCTCCCAAATGCATAAGTGATCACCCATTGTTACATGATATGTGAGGTCGGGTAAACAATGTTCATCTTTCTTTGTGTCTCATTTACTCAAATGGACACACTATCTAAATCTTCTTTACAACACATTATATTACATGCTATACATTTCCTGTTCAAGAATGTATCTAATACCTGCATGACAGAAATGACAATAAAAATAGCAAACCTATATAAAGATGAACATTAAATATACTTTTAGTGATAACTAAGGCGCCATAGTGAATGTTGCTGTGCAACACAGGGAATTATATGTAATCGATAGAGTCATAATACAGAACATGACAATGATTACATAGTTAGAATACAACTGCTGGTATAATATGACAGATTCATTGTTAAACGACAACACCACACCTAATGGAGAGACACACCTTACTGCCCATGTAACTGCATTTTATATAGCTATGTTAGTTATTCAGTCTTAGGTGTTTTTCTTGAAGTCGATCGCTGCATAGACAACTTTGTCGTCATCATCATCTTCATCTTCATCACGTTTCACGGCAGCAGGAGCTGACTGGGCAAAGGTCAGGTCTGCGTAGATGGTACCATCAGGACCAACATCCTGAAAGCAAAAGGTAGCCACTGCTTTGACTCTATTTGCCATGCCATCTTTATTATGGGTGGTTAACATAAAATTTACCTCTGCACGTTTGTAATTATTTGTCAAGTATAATAATGGTATAGCTGTAATGTAGTGTAACTTCTTCTTCTGTCACCGTTATCCCTCATGGGTTTGGCCTGCAGTGTAGGAGTCGAGTTCAGGTCTAGCACGTGTTCTTCTTTCAGCTCCCTGAATTCCATGTCCTTCTTCACTGTCTTTCCATAGTTGCTAGTTGCCCTCTTTTCCTGTTCCCAGGGTCTGATAGATATCATGATGTTCAATGGTGCTGTTTCTCTCATTTCTGGATGTGGCACCAGTGAAGTCGGGCATCTATGCAATTTTCTTCTATGCCCCCAACTCCTGCCAGCTACTGCACCTCCGCATTTATTGTCTGTTTCTATTTGTCGCCTGTGACATCACACAAAGGTATAACGAAACGTTTGTAAATAATATGCATATTTGAAAGACGCCAGTCGAACAGAGCATGCATGATATGCAATGATTAATTAATTCTTATAACGTTTTTTGTCTCAATTTTAAACTTTACACTAATAAAGCCAGATCAACCTTACCTGTTGTGGATTCTGGCTGTCAGAGTTTGTTGATTTCTCGACATTTGCATACAAGTCATTGTCTGGTTCACTCTCAGCACATCTTGTGTTCACGTAAGCTCCGCCACCTAGAGCAAACAAATATGACAACATCATGCGATAAGCCATGCACATTGATTAAAATAGAGCCTTTCAGAACCATTTGACAGAAACTGGGTGTAGAACCACATCCATTTTGTTGCATATGCAGTAATAGCTTACACATTATTGTACCGCTCTAGTAATGGTTTGATATATTATCTGGTTATTTAATGACTGTTAAATGTATTATTATAATTTCACTCCTTTATATTCACACAGTACACTGATATGTTATAATGTTAATATATTGCCAATATATGTCTTATATTATCAGAATCTGACACAATAGGTCACTTTTAAAAATGGAAGAAATTATATATATAAGTAACTCATACCAGCATTCTTTGCATCTTCTTTCTTTGGGGCTTTTCCCTTTTTGTCCTGCACTTTTGGCTTTGGCGCTTTGGTAGGATTACCAGTTTTCCCAGGCTTCTGTTTCTTTCCGTTGCCAACTTGATTTTCTTTCCCCACAGGTTTGGGTGCAAGGGGTGGGTTTTTTGCAACCTGTTTCTTCTTGGCATCTTTACCTAAATATATGATGTTCTTGTCAAAATTATGTTGTGCATGACATTTTGTAAACACAATGAATAACACAGATAGCTATCACAATGTACACTATCAAATAAAATATACAAAACCCAACTATTACTTCAGCCCCTGAAACCACTTCACTTCAGTTCTGCTTTTTCTGTCACATTTATATATGGTTGAAAGTCACGAAAACGTCGCCAGTAGCAAATATTGTGTCTATTGTCTATAAAATGAGTGGTATGGCTTTATTAGGAATATAAATAGCTTAGTCAAAAGGAGCTTGGCTTGCTCTTTCTTGCGATAGTTGTGTTTTTATGGTGATATGATAATTTATATGTGTTTTTGGCTATGAAACACACACAAAATGCCATTTTGGCTTGTCCACAGCAAAGGGTAGTATTAAAAAGGATGGTACACTGTATTTGTAATATTTAGTAACTGTTAGCTGCTTAACTACATGTTTGAGTTCATTCTAGGAATACATACCTATTATTTTATGATTTTCTTTAAAATATTCGCATCTATTTTCCTTACCTTACCGACGTATATAACTTGTCCAAATAATTTATGTATTTTACGTTATCCGCATAATATACATCATAACTGTGTACCAATGAAGTGCTATCTGCTTGGAAAGTATGTCTGCTTAACACATATACATGGGGTTGTCACCTAAAATCATAAGCTATGAATATAGTCAACTTTTCTGATCATCAGAAGACATCAAAGAGGCAGAAAAACAGCGTCCTCGTTAAGAATGTATTCTACGTTATCCACTTTTATCATATACTTGCTTTCCCCAGTATACAATCAAGGTATACTATATGACGCTACCTTGTTTCCTTTGTGAACTGCAAGTTGTGCATAATATAGAGACCTAATTTAATCACGTATGGTTTGATAATACCAAATGATGTATTTTACGTTATCTGGTATTCTACGTTATCGCGGGGAAGGAAGCATAATAAAATTTTCCATACTGTTCTTATGACAATGTTTAGGCCAGATCCAAACGAAAGTGGTTCTGCTGCGGGTGTAACGCACAATTTGCAAAACCAAAGATAAGTTTGTATTTAGCAATACATGCATGACAAACAAATGTAATATTGTACTAGCTAGATTCCCTTCAAAATGAAATAATTTTGTTTTCAGAGTTTATATTCAAGGTATACTATACGAGATTAACTTATTTATTTTGTGAAATAAAAGTTGTGCATGATATACATACCTAATTTAACTACATATGGTCCAATAATACCAAATGATGTATTTTACGTTATTGTGGGGAAGGAAGCATTGTAACACATTTCATGGCGTTCTTATGACAACGTTTAGGCCAGATTAAAACGAAAGTGGTTCTGCTGCGGGTCTAACACACAATTTGCAACACCAAAGATAAGTTTGTATTTAGCAATGCATGCATGACAAACAAATGAAACATTGTACTAGCTAGATTCCCTTCATAATGATAATGTTTTCTTTCCCAAATTTACATTCAAGGTATACTATATGAGATTGCCTGGTTTAGTTTGTGAAATAAAAGTTGTGCATGATATACATACCTAATTTAATTACATATGGTTCAGTAATATGAAATGATGTATTTTACGTTATCCTGTATTCTACGTTATCGCGGGGAAGGAAGCATTGTAACACATTCCATGGCGTTCTTATGGCAACGTTTGGGCCAGATTCAAATGAAAGTGGTTTTGCTGCGGGTCTGACACCCAATTTGCAAAGCCAAAGGTAAACTAATGAGACTTCCTTCACAATGAGAGATTACTACCGTATAATTCCACTTAGACTTAGTTATTTTTGTATGCAAAATTAAGCTATCACTTGCAGCTCTTTTAAATCAGAAATCTGGAAAACAAAATGATAGCTAGCTAATGGTGTAGCATTCTTGCACAAAGGACATATAAACCATTATAGTAAACATGTATTGATATCGTAAAATACACACATATGTAACATTTGAAAGGGAATGCTGTTATTAACCCAAATAGTATCACATCAACGAAACGCGAGTGGAATTCACAACAGAAACATTTCAACACATTCAGACACATTTAACATAATACTACGTTTCAGGGAGTATTTATCATTTCATTGTAGCGTGTAATATCTCTTGGGTATCTTCTGCAACTTGTGTTGTTTTAAAGTTAAAGTAAAAAGCCGCGAAAATCAGCAAACAATCAATATGTACTACGATAAAACAGTTGACTTGACCCCGGAAGCTAGAAAGAGAAGAAGCCATGAAATTCCAGCAAAAGATGCGAATACACCGAGCGAAGAACTGACCGAAGTTGAGAATCAACGCTTATACAAAAATGCAAGGACCACATTGGAAACAAGTGTGCTATCGTGTGCGTTAATGTGTCTATCCTCGGTAAATATTATATTTATATGTATTATAATGTCTTACCAAATAAACTCACTCACTCACTCACTCACTCACTCACTCACTCACTCACTCACTCACTCACTCACTCACTCACTCACTCACTCACTCACTCACTCACTCACTCACAACCATACCATTGTATATTAGAGACTATTTCGAAGTTCATGTTGACTTCAAAGACGATGCATGGATGCCTTCAAACCGCACTAAATACGAGAACCTTGCCATTCTTAAAACACACTCTCGCAGAAACCTAATGCACCTTGCAAGTAGATTTCACCGAGACCTACATGTGCCATTTTCTGTAGGAAATAAGCAGCGTGTACTACTCTAAGGACCAAGTGAAAGTTTCTTCTGCGGTGATACACTATAAGGGAGTTAACGGTGTACTTGAAACACAAGAGCCTTGCGGTGCTGCCAGATGAAATGGCACAGTGTTGCATCGTAAAGATCATCGTTGGTTGGATCAAGCAAGTCAGTATAGGAACTGCACACTCGTGAATCTGATGTGAATTATACGAGGTCATGTGCGACATACATGCGCCATGGCAGTACTTCGAAACCGCGCGAGGTAATGTGCTAAAGGACTGTACGATGGGAGATAAGGCGTGGGAAACGAGAAGATGACAACAGGTTTATAATGTCTTAGGTTGTTACAGTAGAACCACGTCCTGAAGATCTATGGGTAATTGGTAAGGACAACTTGACAACATTAACCCCTCCTGCTCCAACAGGCAGGTCACAACATGTATTCAGGTAATGTCCATTATATGCTGAGATCGTATTTCACCTGAACTAATAGGTGGTTATCCAATCTTGTATTCTACCTAATTTGTATTCAACGTTAACCAAGTTAATTAAACTCATTTTGCAAAACAACGAATGACCAGATCACTGCTATTTCTTCTGTCATATACAACAACAGTGTGGTCTTGTAATAACACGATAGTTGTATCCTTGTCTAATGTTAAAATGCTGCCAAAATGCACAACATTATTTTGTATTCTACGTTATCAGCTAATATGATTGTTGAAACATGAATACGTATACATGTGCATATGTGTTCAGGTAATCTTATATTTAACAGTATCTTTCAATAGATCAATGATAAGAAATTATTACATTCGTATGTATTCTACGTTATCCACATGCTGCAGTGTACACTTTAATTTGTCATGATAATTACGCTCCTTCATCAACACATTTCAGTTGTTGATGTTTCCATAAATGCTCCAGATGTCAAAATAAGTGTTAAGTGATATAATATATTATGCACTGTATCGTTGTTGATGATTGAATGAATACATTATCATGATTTAGTTGCTTAATTTCATACATTATGCATATATTTAACACAAATGTCTGAACCATTTTAATAACAATCATATCAAGGTATTATATATTTAACTAGCCCCAAAATCCTTTATGTTTTCATAATATTACATATGTTAAGCGTATATATATTGCGCATGAACAATCAGAAATGTGTGTATTCTACGTTATCCACGGACGTCCTTTGGGAAAAGCTACGCCAGCTACCACATAGTTTGTTCAGACGATGACTATTTTGATGCAGTTAAAGACAAGATCCCAATGCAAGACTTCGTACCAAAAGCATTTACGTGGCCTACTTGATTCAATAATTGTGGCTTTTGGAAAACGGACAACTTTTGCAACTACACATTTTTCTGCATCTTCAAAACAAGCTCACATTTTGAAAAAACGAAATCTCATATTTAAAATAATCTGAACCTGAAATAGTTCTACATACTTCATAGCCATAATATCAGCTTGCATTGCGCGAATTGTTCATTTATTAGTTATTATTTTAAAGTATATCCACGCATATTTAGTACGACAAGGTGGCGGATAACGTAGGATACATTGGACAAAATGGCGAAAATATCATCACCGTTTGACGAGTTGGTACAATAAACGATAGATAGCTTGGATGATAAAATTGATTGTAAAGCTGTACGTATGTACTTTCGCATGAAAGTAATTATTTTCAAATACATAAAAATAATTTATTCTCCATTTCTAAACCTAACTGGCGACGTTTTCGTGACTTTCAACCATATGTATGTATATATATATATACTCATAAAGGCAGCTTACGTCGACCGATTATGCATATAGGACTGGATTATATAGACCGCTGTTTTATGTAGACCAAAACTGGTCTACATAAAGATTCAACGTGTTAGTTCACAACTAACACAACTGAATTGATCAGTACCATTGCTTGTGCACACAGCTAATATGTCAGTGAAGTACTGTTCATAATTAATTTTTAAATGAACAACATCTTAAGTGATTTTGAGCATGTTTTTTCCTGCATATTTTTGAGTATATTGTGTGCCGGGTTATATATACCGGGTCCAAGTTCTTATCAATCTATATTTATGGTATGTATCGAACGAAGGGTTAGAGTTTCGTGTTCAGTGTATGATATGCTTCATACTGATGCAAAATGCTATATTATTATGTGTAAATCAGTAAAACTTGCATTTTGTCTTTTTTGCGAACCGATAGATCCCTCGAATATGGGCTTCCACAAATCCACGTTAGTCGCTAGAGGCGCTAATATGCAACTAGACCCTAGTTGCGTATATCAGCGCCTCCAGCGACTAACGTGGATTTATAGTAAATATATTGTTCATTCGTTGCTCCGCTCTACATAAATCGGCATCATACGCGGTTTTATGTAGACCGATTTTTTTGCATATACCTTATTTATTGAAATATTTTGATGAACTTTAATTATGTGTTAAACATTAGTATTAGAAACAATGTTCCAGTTTTACATCTTTGGAAAATGTATTAAATAAAAAAATATGCCTGGTCTACATAAGCCGGTCCTCTAGGCACTGGTCGACATAAGCTGCCTTTAGACTATATATATATATATATAAATATATATATATATATATATATATATATATATATATATATATATATATATATGTACATATATATATATATATGTATATATATATATATATATGTATATATATATATATATATATATATATATATATATATATATATATATATATATATATATATATATATGTGTGTGTAAATATATGTAAAATTAGCTAAGCTTAGTTACTATTAAGACAACCAAATGTAAACACATACACTGACATACCTGTGTGTCTTAAGCTATAGATATTTAGCCACATGGAGTAGACATTCACTAAACTTATCCAAGTATGCTTTATATATTTACTGTATCAATGCATTGGTGTTGCATGAAACAATTCAAATAAAGGAAATGTCCCGAGTAAAATAATGTTTTACAGAAAATCATGTGTTGTGTTTGCTGAGATACAAAATAGTTAATGTTTTTACTAAGTTGTAAAAAGCTCAACGATTACAGGAATTCCTTAATAGTTCTCCCTTCCTTCTTCCTGTTATTAGGGTGTGCAAACTAAACTTCAAAAATCAACAGGAGATGATACATACATTACTACCAGGTATATTGTTTGGTTATTCACACATGACTTAATATCAATTTATTAAAACCGATGCACACCCGAGCATAAATTTAGTAACTTTACCTGGTTTGGGTTTCACAGTAACCTCAGTGTACACAACTTCTTCATCATCATTTTCTTTCTGATCCACTGTCGTTTCATCAGGTTTCTTGATTTGTTCTGTAAACATTAAATTAGTGTTTTATATTGAACAACACTTCCATAATACAAGAACAAGAAATAACAAGAAAGTTTATTTAGACCCCAGAACAATCAAGTTATAATACAAATATATATGTACATTCCTATATACAAAAGACGTGCTAAATAATATGTACTAAATTGGTCAGTGACTCCTGTTATGGCATAACAGTCGCTATCACAGAAGCCACTAAAATAATTGTTCAACAAATCTATATATAAATACGTATGCAGAAGAAGAAATGAAAAGCAATATAGAAACTGGTGAGGAATAGGCTGAAATGGGTTTGACATTGGGAAAGAATGGGATGGAAAAATTGGCAAAGAGAGCAGATGCCCAGAAGGTGGAGGAAAAAGGGAGGCGAGGAAGACTGAGAATATGTTGGGAGGACTGTACTAAGATAAATGTGGAAAGAGCGGGAGGAGAATGGAGAACAACAACAAAAGTTAGTAGTAATTGGAGACTGGTGATAGACAATCCAGGGGTAGAACTACCCACTAGTCTGCTAGTCCGTACACTAGTAAAGATAAGGGCGGACTAGTAAACCTGCCTAATACCTAGTCTGGTTGTCTAGTAAAGGTCAATGTGTCATTCAACCCACTCTACATCAATCAATCAAGTCTTTGTAGTCACAGTGACCCTAACCCCAACACATCCACAGGCTGGGGGATGTAGTAACTAAATCCCAAGTCATTAAAACGGTGATAAATTGTTGCCAGTGAGCAACTGGCTACAGCAGCTTCCATTTCTGATAAATGATGACATAGCCACCAGCTATGAACTTGTCTGGGCACTATTTGTAAGATTAACTGTTCTTTGATGTCTATAATAATAATAATTTTCTCGTGTGAGATTTTTATTTTCCAGTATTACAGTCCAGTAGAGCATTATTTTCCATAACACTGTAATTTGAGCTAAATTTCCAAAATGATTATAAATATATATAATAAATATTAATAATGGTAGGGTGATACTGCCAGTCAATGAGTGCAATCGACATTCTTTTTCAATTGCGCAGTTTTTAATACAGATCATATCTTCACTTTTTAATTAATTACTTTTCTTATTTCTGTATTATTTCTTTGGTGCCTTTATGAAAAGTGCATTGTTATTTAACTGGGGTTGCAATATGTACTATTTTTTAGTTTAAAAACAAATTGGAACGACTTAAATTTGGATTGTTTATTTTTATTTTTGCGGACTAGTAAACCTTTTGGCGGACTAGTAAACTTTTGACTTTATACTAGTCCCGCTGTCTAGTAAAATAAATGCTGAAGTTCTACCCCTGCAATCCAATGAGCAATGAGGAGAGGAAAGAAAAGAGGAAAGCAAAGACGAAGAAAAAATGACAGTAACTATGGCCAACCTCACCCCTGATGACAGGGACAACGTGAGAACAACAACAAATAGCAATGCAGGACTATGCATTTGCAAGTTTATAATATAAATTAAATGAAAGATATTTGTCGTACAAATCAAGATACACATTTGCATATGTACATACAGAAATATATATGCGACATAATTACTGATTGTTTCAGCGTAACTTTGTAACATATTATATTTTGCATAATTTACAAAACTTTGGAAAGTGTGTGTTCCAATTTTCTCTGTTACTAATCCAGGAGCATTATTGACAAGACAATGCTGGACTATCTTAAAGAGTGAAATTGAATGCATTAGTGATAAATTTGCCCCCTTGAAAATACAAGGGAAACGGTCTAAAAAGAAACACTTATCAAAATCAAGTACAAGCAAATTATGTGGAAGACATAGAAAACTGGAAGTGAAGACGACTATACCATTTATAAAGAAGCATTTAACAACGCTACAGCTGAAATTAGAAATTCAAAGAGAAGCTATGAAAACAAATTAGTCTTTAGTATAAAACATGACAGCAAGAGTTTGTATGCATAGGTGTATGTTCAAAGTAAAGAGAAAATTCAGAATAAAGTCGGTCCTCTAGAAGGTAGAGATGGAAACGTACAACTTAATAGCAGAAAACCTAAATGAATACTTTAGTTCTGTGTTTACCAGGGAAGATAATAAATTATTAGATCATTGTCAGTACCTGAGACAAAGTTCGACGGGAGAGAGTCAGGCTATTTAGGACAACTAATTGTAACCCCAGAAAATGGTAGTTAAGAAAATAAGGCATATGAAGGATAATAAATCATCTGGAGTGGATTCCACCTAAATTACTAATGGATATTGTAGAACAAATTAGCATACCGGTTGCAACAGTGTTCAATTTGGTGATTAGAGGAGGGAATAGTTTTGCTAGAATGGAAAGAAGCAAACATGATACAGTTATTTAAAACAGGTTCGATAAACAAATCAGATAACTACTGACCATACAGTTTAACATCAGTTATTTGCAAACTGTTAGAAAGACTAATTAAAGATCACTTGGTTGGTTTTCTTGTTAAACATAAATAATTACCATAAAAGAAAAGGACTTAGGATTAACTACTAGTGCTGATATGAAAGTCTCAGAGCAGTGTGGAATTGCAGCATGGAAGGGAAACCAAATTCTTGGATTAATGAGGCGAAATATACCGTACAAGGACAAATAACTAATAATACCGCTCTACAAAACAATAGTTATGCCTCATTTAGAATATTGTATACAAGCACGGAGGCCATATCGCAAGAAGGATATTGATATGCTAGAAAGACTACGAAGGAGAGCAACAAAAATTATAGCAAAACTCAGGGGTAGTAGTTATAAAATGCGTCTATGAGAATATGGTTTAACAACACTAGAAACCAGGAGACTGAGAGGAGATCAGATAGAAGTGTTTAAAATATTGAATGGGTATGAAAATATTGACAGAAGCATTTTTTCTCGGTTAAGGAAGAGAGAAGGACTAGAGGACATGGAGTTACATTAGCAAAGAAGCAGTGTAGACTAGATATTAAAAAAAATTCATTTTCACAAAGAACAGTACATAAATGGAACAGAACTTATATATCTTATAACATTCATGTTTTGGTGATGTAATGAGGCCATTCATTAAATAAACAATATTGCATTGAAAGGTTTATTTAGTTTAACTGAAACAAGCTACAAACTTAGATTATATATATAATACAATACCGAGGGCAATAAATGACGACAACACACTATCTTTAGACTCTCTAAATGCAAGTCGGCAGAAAACACCAATTGTGGCTATATTACCTTCTTTTGATTTAACTGTAACCTGAGTGTATACAACATCTCCATCATCATAATCTTCATCCTCATCTTGTGTTGTCTTCTCTGTATTTTTCTTCATCTTGGTTGCATCTACACAATGCCAATAAGAACATAGTTAGAAGTTTTGAGAATAAGTCAATTAATATATACCTGTATGCCGACAACTAAAATAATTTATCCTAGGCTGGTTCCATCTAAACATAAGGTTAATAACAGTTAGCATTTTATTCTGCACGTCTTACAATAATAATATGGTTGGTACCCATCAATGATATTTATCATCATTGTATATGACTCTGTGGTGAATGATATAATATGATGCTTTTACTGGTCTTTTTTCATATCTGTTGAACCATACATTTGACTACGTGAAACAAAGACAGGATGCAACTAATTCGTTTTGAGAAGTGTATGGTAAGTATATATTTGTTGTATTCTATTTTATATCAATATATGTAGGAGTGACTTCTATAAACAATGTTTTTTTTCGCCAAATAACAACAGAAGCAACATGTACCTCGACTGTTTCCATCATCAGCTTCTTGGGCTGCCTCACATGCCACATTGCTGTAGCCATCCACCATTTCATGGTCTCTGCTCGCCATCAACATACTGCAACAGATGTACAACAAACAAAGTTGACATTGTGCTCATTTATCACATTATACGGAATGTCAAACAGGGCATAAATATCACCGACTGAATATGGAATTCATATTGTGAATGTTAAATTATGTTTACAGTACACATGCAATGTAAATGGCAATAACTAAAATAATTGGTTAGCAGGGCAGCTACGAATGCATCAACTGGTATAGTTTGTTTCTTGATGAATTCTATATTTAATATCAGATGGATATAATGAGGATATCATTGAGTAATCCAAGAAATCCAAGATGGGTGCTGGTCCCTGTAGAAAATATCGTTTTAACCAAAGTGTTTAGACTTACAAGTGATGCAACTTTTTCAGCTAAATGTTTTATGAACAATTCATTATTGAGATTATTTTTGTAATTTAAAGTTGCATTCTGACATCTGTCATGTTTAAAATAAAAATGTATAATGAACCAACATTCCTCATACACTATATATATATATATATATATATATATATATATATATATATATATATATATATATATATATATATATTGTTTTCATCAATCACCTATCAACTTAATTTCACATAATATGCCATTTTAAGATAAAAAGGTGCCAAAAACGAAACAATGATCGATAAAAATTCACTGATTGGTTTAGACCTCGACGAAGGGAATTCCAATGAAAAGCGCTGTCAGACATGTGCTATGATACATGTAAACAAGACGATTCCGGCATGCAGTATTGCCGCCCTATAGTTTTTGTCTGTAGTCATCATTTTCATTGTCAACTTATGTGGTATGTTTGATAGACCTTTGTAAAGAGCACTCCGTTTCCTCTTTGGAAACATCATCATCTGCACGAGATACCCTGTCCCTCCCCAAATCATGCTTGAAGGAAATTTGAATAAAAATAAGACCTGTAGAACCATGTGGTCAGTAGTTGTTATGGTAACTTGCAGTGCTTCAAGTGGCCCGCTGCAATGGCAAAATACCTCCAGACATGTAGTGCACGACAATGGCCCATCCCCATAGATGATTCAAAGCGTGGCAAAATAAGATGAAACGGAATGCTTTTAAACCAGGGGGATGATTGCTGCAACAGACTATCTAACCGAACCGACAGTGGGAATCTTGAAGGATTGTGTATATTACTGCTTAGGGATGGGACGATCCACTTATTTCTTGGTTCGATTTTCGATAGTTTGGCCCACGATTCGATTTATTCACAATACTTTCCACAACCACGCCACCTATCACACATATATTTTAATAAACGATTTTAAGTGCAACAAATTATTCATAATGATCACATGTAAAATAACTAAAAATAAAGCTAATTGTAAATAATTGTATTACAGTGTAATTATAAATAAATGAATCATAAAACCAAGATCTGTAGGACAAAAGTGCATCTTGACTAGAAAACAAAAATACAATTCTGGTAAAGTCCAAACTACGAGATAGAACAGTCATCTGTCCATCATCTCCATCACAACTCTGCATTTTTGTTCAGTGGCTTGAGGTTGGTTCATAGTGTTGTGACGATCGCCTGCTATAGAAACTATCCTCCCAGAAGGAACAAATGTTCCAGGGATTGCAAGATAGCATTGAACTAGAGAGGTTATTGGCATGATTTTCTCTGGTGGTTTTGACAAAACCCAGCAAACGTTTCCTTGCATGGCATGATGGTGGTGTCCTAGCGAAAACCACACTTCACTTCTGGACACGTGCATTAAGCTTCGCCTTGTGCCTTGTCTCGGCACTTAGTTAGGTACTGCCAATGATTATCGGATATTTGATATCTGACCTTGATCAAGTATTACATGTATTACAGGCAAAAATATAAACAGAGAGAGGCCCCATTCCGCTGTTTTTAGTTAAACTAGCATGTAACAGTGTCCTCCTGTGGCTGTCTTGGATAAATAATAAACACTGTTGCTATATTTTGAAAGATGTAGCCTACCAATTTCACTAGAACATTGCACAAATCATTGCATTTGTATGTAGAGGGAAATAATACATAAGAACAGTTTTCTATGAAATAATGAACTATATAATACAGCATATGAATTGGAGAATGCAGGCCTTTAACACTGAAACAAAACCTAGTTTACTATTATTAAATCAACTCTCAGTCAAACCTGATCTACATGATAGCATGCCAGTGTAATGTTCAGGGCTGGGGTAAATTCTAGTTCCAATTCATTGCAATTCTATTTATTCAATTCCAATAAAAAATGTCTTATAATACATTTTTTTCAGTTCCAATTCCATCTATGATCATTCAATTCCAATTCTCGGCCCAATTCACATAAAACAGTTAACCATAAAACTATGATTAATTAAATGTGCATACAGCCATACGGGGGTGGTGGTGGTGATACAGTGTGTTATGTATTGATGTATCATATAATAATTATATAACACACGCATAATAACCAAAACCAAAAGAATTAATTCAGTGACATTGTATTACATTGCATTTTAATTCAGGCATCTGTGGATTCACTGTATAATTGAAATGTCTGAGTTCTACTAAGTCTACTCTCGTTTCCGCATCACATACTTAACAATAATTTTGTTGAAACACTAGATCAACACATTAAAATGGTTTTGACTTTTGACTCACTGACACATAGCGTAATGAAGCATGCAGAACTATGGTAAACAGATAATTCAAAATATTTCAATGCATCAACCAGTGTTTAAACGTCAATACAGGCAAGGTGTTACAAACTGATTGAGTAGCTAGGAAGACCATTATAAAAACCACTGAGTGGCTACTGGGTAGTATTGGCTGGGTAAAATGTGACACTGGGAAAGTCTGATTGTTACCTGGGCAATATCAATGGTTCTTTGAAGCCGTCCCCAGCCAGCACTCATTCATACAAGACAATAGAACAAGCCTAATTGACTCCCCATTCATCAGTTTCATCCACTGATTGACTGCTAGGTAATGTTTGACCAGGAACTTTGTTGTCCACCTTTTCTTGGCCATTAAGCACCATTGCCTGCACAGCAATACTCCTAACTGTCTGTAAAATATCCTTCGCAGCATCACAAAACTATCAGGTGCTCGATTCTTTTTTATTCAATTCCAGTTCCAATTCAATATCTCTCAATTCTGATTCAATTCAAAATCTTTCAATTCCAATTGAATTAATTTTGTTCCAAATCTTTCAATTCCAATCACGTTCCAATTCTGGAATTGAATTGGAATTGATTTGATCTATTCCAATTCTTTCTGAATTGGCCCCAGCCCTGGTAATGGGTCCAACTTCGGAAGTCAACACTTGGACCGGACATACTATGTAACATCATGGGTCTCAACAACGAGGAGCTAATTTGAATTGGGATACAGTAGAACAATGAGGTTAGCATGGGCCAAAAAATGCTTATTAACTGACAGAAACCTCCTAAGACCATAACATTCTAACCCTAATATATCCATACTAGTTGTCATGAAAATGTTTCTGAGTGCTAAAAACATGTAATAAAAAAGAAGCAAACTAGGAAAAGCATGTATCTAATTCAGAAATAAGTTATCCTAATCATAATTTGAAATAGTACATCATTTGATAGGCAGGCTGAATGAATATTGTAACATTAAATATGTGTGAAACATAAATTTCCTGGTAGGCGGGGACCAAATAGACGCATGGTTGACTATTCCACTTACCTGTTTGGCTTTGATTCAACATCACTGCAATCTGAAAAGGAAACAACACACCATAAACAATATTAGTATAAAATTACAGTACAAATTAAACAATATCATAGTTATTTGAGGCACAATATAAACATGGATTGACATGAACAATTACATGATTATTTTCTTAATTAAAATGTCCAGCATCTTTAAAATCGTAATATTATGATTACATGTATTATGTCAGTTAGCATTACTATAAACAATTCTTTGCACTGCAGAACATATACTACAGCTAACATGAATTGCTGTTAAAAGAATGAAATATATTAAACACACTTAATTTATTCGATTAGAATTATGATGATTAAAACTGCCTTATGTCACAGAAACTATGACACTATTCATGGTTATAAACATTGCGTTCTGATTTTGCCATATATAATTTGCTGTAAGTCAATTCTCCAATAATACCTTTACTCTTGGTATGATGACGATAAAGTAGAATACCGATGACTAAAATGATGAGAATCACAACAACAGCAGCTGCAGACCCAGCGATGATAGTTATTGGTGGGCCACTAGTTGGAGATGTTGGAGACGGTGCTAAAAACAGGCACATGAGTATACAGTGCAAAGGCTGAGCAACACGTGACTAATTGGGTACATTATAATAGCTGAATTTGTCAATTTAAAGATATATTTATATAGTTATTTAACTAACAATGATATTTTATATATTATACAAATACATAAATGTGTGATACAGTCTTTCTATATATACAAAATCTCCTGTATTCTCATTTGTATCAAATTTTTTCTTCAGCAGAATAATTGCTATGTAAACATTGATAAACAGTTTTATTTTTGAAATGAGTTTATAAATAAAGTTATTGTTATTATGAGAATCTGTAACAAGGTCATTTTGTCATAGCACATTTGGATGAAATACAGAAACGGCTATAATTTTTAAACAGAAAAATCACTAGTAAGTATGTAATTATCAACTGTACCTGTTTCAACAGCTGCACCAACTGCCTTTGTCTGTAGGGATGAAACAGCGAGTCCACCTTCATAAACCTTCAACCACACTTTGTACGTGGCCTTTACGTCAAACTTTCCCTTGATGATCACTTCCCGTTCCTCAGCCGCCACACTGCCCTCTGGTGGATAATGTGCTTCTTCTCCACCATCCGGCTGATAGTAGACTACGACTGACACAGACGGAGGAGATGTAGATCTCTTACGTCGTGTACTCTGTCTGATGAATGACCATGTGACAGTCATTTGATCTTCCTTCAGCTGGACGCTCTCAAGTGAAACCTGAGGAGTTGCTATAAAACGCAAAATAACAAACGTAACATTGATTTCACTGTTATATGTAAGACTTGACCAAAGAAACAGCAATACTGTCAAATCTTTCATTGTGAAGCAATTCTTATGTACAGAATGACATCAGTTTTCTTTCATGTCTATCATAATGAAAACACATGGTAGAGATAAGTTAATAATTATCATAAAAAGATATATGTATATATCAATCCTGTTAATTCATGCAGATGAGTGCAAGAGAGGTGAATGAATGTAAAAAGAGAAGTTTCAATAAGCTCAGCATCCATGCATCACATTCGAGAGTAGATTATGCTAGACGGCTAGGCCCAAAGATCTCATAACAGCTTCTGTGCATTTCATCATCATCATCATCATCATGCTGTCGGTCGCGAAGCGACAAAGACTGCTTCCATCACTTGACTCTTGCTCTCCATTTGTCTCTCTGCTGTGAGAGTGATGTCCAGGAGTCGATCTTTATGTCTCTCAGCTTCAGGTTTCTCTTGATGGTATCTTTGAACCGGAGACGAGGGCGCCCTCTCTTTCTGTGACCAGAAGACAGTTGGGAGTAGAGAACATGCTTCGGTAGCCTGTCTGATGACATCCTCATGAGGTGTCCAGTCCATCGGAGATTCTTTCTGATCAGAAGATCTTCCATAGATGGCAGCCCTGTCCGTTCTAGTATTTCCTTGTTTGTCACTTTGTCCATCCAGGTTATCCTCATGATCGAACGCATATGTCGCATCATGAAGGCATGCAGCTTTTTCACCTGTCGTCTGTACACTGTCCAGGCCTCGGCTCCATATAGGAGGGTGGACAGCACAATTGCACGGTATATCTTGCCTTTAACCTGCATGGACACATGGTGGTTGTTCCAGAGTCTCTGGCGTAGTCGGCCGAAAGATGCACTAGCCTTGGCCATCCTCCTCTGTATTTCATAGTCAATGCATCCGTCACTTGATATAGTGCTTCCGAGGTAGGTGAATTCCATAACAGAGTTCAGCTTGTTTCCATCAGCCATGATATCCTCCTCTCGGGTTCTTGTAGAGTTGGGTTGGTACAGCACCTCGGTCTTCTTGATGTTAATCTTCAGGCCGAACTTCTTTGACGCATTGGAAAAAGCATCCACTATTTTCTGCATCTCTTCAGCAGAGTGTGCAACCAGTGCACTGTCATCTGCGAATAGCAGCTCCCTCATCAGTATCCGTGTAGTCTTGGTCTTCGCTCTGAAGTGTGCGACGTTGAATAGGTCAGCGCTCTGTCTGGACTGTATGTAGATACCATCCCCCATATCTCGGAAAGCATTGTCGAGCATTGCTGATAGGAAGATGGAAAAGAGCGTGGGCGCCAGTACACAGCCTTGCTTGACCCCATTTGTGACCCTGAACGATTCCGAGACTTCCCCTCCAACATTTACAGTCGCCATCATTCCGGTATGTAGTGCCTCGATCATTGTTGTGAACTTCTCTGGGCAGCTATACTTCTTCATTAGCTGCCATAGTCCGGTCCTCCCAACTGTATCGAACGCCTTACTGAAGTCGACAAATACCATGTACAGTGGTCGGTCCTGCTCAATGCACGTTTCTTGTAGTTGTCGGAGACAAAATATCCTATCCACAGTGCTCCGGTTACCTCTGAAGCCACATTGTGTCTGCGGAACTACCTCTGGTGTTATGTGGGTAGATAGTCTGTTGAGGAGGATCCTGGCGAAGATCTTGGCTGCTATGGAAAGAAGAGAGATTCCTCTATAGTTCCCACAGTCTGTTCGATCACCTTTCTTGTAGATGGTTACAATGCTGGCATCCTTCCATGCTTGTGGTACAGAACCCATCTCCCAGGCATTGGTGATTAGTTGGTGCAGTCTGCTGAACAGATTGTCTCCTCCATGCTTCCATACTTCTGCAGGAATTCCATCTCCTCCAGGTGCTTTGCCATCTTTCAGGCTGGCGATTGCTCTAGCCATCTCATCCATAGTTGGAATCTCATCAAGGCTTGTTTTGGTAATGCGCTGCGGGATGTTGTCCAGAGCTTCGTGATCTATGTCGCCAGGGACGTTGAGTAGCTTCTGGAAGTGTTCACTCCATCTTGCCACAACTCTCTTGTTGTCAGAGAAGGTTTCCATTCCGTCTGTTGATTTGAGTTGAACAGGTCCCTTCTTTTTGTAGAAGCCCTTTATGTTATTACTGTCAGCAGCTCTCTGCAGCTCCACTGCTTTCCTTTCCCACCAGTCTGACTTCAGTGCACGGGTGTGATTTTGTAGCAGTCTGCAGGCATCTTTGTATGCTGCAGTGGTGGATCTAGTGCTCCTGGTTTGCCACAATCTCTGGTGGGCTTGATCTCTTCTGTTCATAAAAGTCTGTAGCTCCTGGTCATTGGGGTCGAACCAGTCCTGGTGTTTTCTGTCTGGCTTGCCAAGATATGTCTTGGCTGTGTTGTACACGACCTGCTGCAGAGCTGACCATTCCTCGTCTGGTGTTGAATTTTCCTTCTCCTCCCATTGGGCGAGAGCACTGTCCATCTCCTGCTCAAAACTCTCCCTATAATAATAATAATAAGGTTTATTTCAGACAAGACGTCCATATATGTATACATAAAATACAATTAAAAAAAAAAAAAAGTACAATACATATAATACAATCAAAGCAATGAGATCAACGTAAAAATATAAGTGTAAAATTTAAAAAGTTATGTCTAAATATATGAGGAAATGAATTAAATAAGTTGTAAAAATAAATATAAAATAAAATAAAATTAAAAATGATTAAAAAATAAATACAATACTAATGACATGTGTACAATAAAGACCTCCAGTATGAGTACAAATGGCTCTTAAAATGAATGTCGGTATGAAGGTAATTAATAAAAAGGATATTATCTGACTGATGAAGACGACATAAAAGACTGAATATTGATGAACGAATGCGTTCATTGAAGGATTTAATATAGTTGGTGGCAAACATAAAACTTGCACTACATCTTGGGGGTAAGTTTAGTAAAATTCTGAGGCTATTATTTTATGCGACAGTAATGCTTTTGAGGCTATATTTTTTGAATGGCTGATGGTACTTAGTTTTGCAGTGTTGAGCTTGGTCGGCTTATTTGTCCCTTGCCTGTTGTGCTTTTGTCATATTCTGAAAGCCACTTTTGACCTCAGCATCTGGTGATCGGTCCAGCAGTTTGCTCCACGCATGGCTCGGGTGCTGTGGATATCCTTCTTATCCTGACACCTCGTGATGATGAAGTCGATCATATGCCAGTGTTTGGAACGAGGATGCATCCAGGTGGTCTTGCGTTCATCTTTCTGCTTGAACATGGTGTTCGTCACTATCAGTTCGAACTCAGAGCACAGAGCCAGTAGAAGTTCGCCATTGGAGTTGCATTTCCCAATTCCATGTTTGCCCATGACCAATGGCCACTTGTCATTGTCTCTTCCTATCCTCGCATTGAAGTCTCCTATCAGCAGTAGCTTATCGGTACGAGGGATGCCCCTGAGCACACTTGCGAGCTGGTTGTAGAAGGCCTCCTTGTTTTCATCTGGGTTTGTCATTGTCGGAGCATACACGCTGATAATTGTAGCAAAGTTGTCCTTGCTCAGAGGTAGTCTCATCGTCATGATTCTGTCACATACTGGCCTTGGCATTTCTGTCAGCTTTGTGATGATATCCTTTTTGATAGCAAAGCCCACTCCGGCCTCCCTTCTTTCTCCTTCGGGTTTGCCACTCCAGAAGAAAGAGTATTCCAAGTCTTCGAGACTACCAGACTCTGAGAACCTTGTTTCACATAGGGCGGCGATGTCGATGTTGTATTTGGCAAGTTCCATTGCTACTAGTGCCGTACGTCTTTCTGGTCGGTTAGCTCCTTCTCGGTCGAGGAGAGTCCTGACGTTCCATTGTCCAATTGTCAGTAGTTGTCTTCTTTGTCTTCTTCTTCCTAGCTGATTTTCCACTGTCGACGGAAGATGAGGTCGAGCAGCGCGGTCCTTGGTAACCCGGGCGACGGCCGATCCGGTCTCATGTTTCGTGCAGTTGTACATTTCATGGAAGCTGCTAGCAAAAAGTTTTGAAATACCGCTGGCTTTTGCAAGTTACTAGCGACACTCTCTCGGGGAACAAATAGAGGTCTCACACCGGCAAGAACATGTCAAGACAGGCGTAAACTATTTGTCCCTGCAGTGGCTGGTCGAGAGATGTTGGGAGTTCCATACACCAACCGCCCTTGATGCTGCCACAGTGACATGGTTTTCTGGTTAGGGTTTGCTCCCTTAGCCTTCGATTCTGACAAGAACCTATACCACAAGGCAGTGGTTTACAACTCTGCATGGCAGGGGCGTCAAACTCCCTGAGGTATTGCAATACCTGAGGTACTGCAATACCTGCATACCATAAGTGCATTTAATGAACCAAATAATGGCTACACTCATTAGGATACAGGTCAAAACGGTGAAAAATAAAAAATGGTGACAACCAAAACGACGACACACTAAAATGGTGACTTGCTGAGTCATCCCTACCCGTGGTACTGCCGGTCTGTGTGACAGTGCCACTTCTGCTTGGTCCTTGGGCCGGTGGTCGACTGTTCTCAGCATAGAGAGAGAAGACATACTCAGTCTGAGGCCTTAGACCTGTCACAGTCGCCTGATACCTGGTCACTCCATCTGTTGTGTGGCTGAACATGTCTCTCCAAGTTCTCAGAGTCACCTCAGTAGACGCCCTGTACTGTAGGGTGAACGTCTGTGGAGGGTGGCCACCGTCGAATCCAGGGTGCCACTGAAGGGTGAGGGCAACTGATGTGCGGTTACTCAGGATTGTGAGATCGAGTGGTTTTCTTGCTGGGCCTGAAGTGGGAAATCAACATACCTGAGGTACATAACATTACAAAACATAAATAACAAATTACTAAATAGTGTTAATACCTGATTAAGTAGTTTCAGCAAACTCTACACAATCTCAAATAAATACAGGCACAGCATTTTCAAATTAATTTTGGAGACACAATAAACAGCTATACATGATGGTGTAATGGTATTAATGTAGAAATGCAGAAACTCATAATTTGAGAATAATTTTAGTAGTACAGGCTGTACCCCAGGGTATGTGTAATTACACAATAGAGCATACCATGTTACAATAGTAAATATATTGTTCATGGCTCCAAGAATGGTTTATTTTCGCATGATTTACTTACTTTGTAGCTTAGTGTCATAGATGAGTACGACGTTTCGATCCGTCATCTACGGACCTGGTGTCACATGTGTTGCCTCAGATTTCGGCGGGATAATTTGAATACTGACCCGTATTTTACTGAACACATAAACAGCATTGATCCACACATCAAATTCACCATCGAACCTAAGAAAGACAGCAAGCTTCCCTTCCTGGATCTATGCACCCATATTCTGGATGATGGATCCACAAAGATAACTATTTACCGGATGCCGACACACACGGACCAGTACCTCAACTTCAAGTCACATCACCCTCTAACCCACAAACGTTCAGTTGCATGCACCCTCACCAATAGGGCACAGCAGTATGGCACCACAGCTGAAGACAGGAAATCAGAACTGGCACACGTCCACAATGCCCTGAGAGCCAATGGATACCCAGAGTGGGCACTTGCACCTCCACCATCCAGTGCAAAAAGACCACCTAACACGAACAACAACCCACAATGATCTATGCTGGGATTACCATACGTGGCAGGACTATCAGAACAGCTTGGCCGGATTTATAAGTCACACAACATACACATGTACCACAAGCTGGCGAACACCCTCCGCTCGATGGTAGTATACCCTAAAGACAAAACACCTAAAGAACACAAATGTGAAACCATCTATAACATTATGTGTGACATCGACAGCAGCCACACATACATAGGTGAAACCAAGAGATCTCAGCCAGAGATTCAAAGAACACACAAACCTGGACAAACCAACAGGAGTAGGAGATCATTGCCGGGCCACAGGACACTCAGTGTCATTGAAGAACACAAAAATACTGACCCGTGAATCCAACTGGCACAAGAGAAAATTGAAGGAGGCCATATACATCAGACAGAGAGCCCCTACCATGAACAGAGATCAAGGATACCATCTGCCTGCCATCTACAATCAAATTATCCCGCCGAAATCTGAGGCAACACACGTGACACCAGTAGGTGAACAAGGCCCGTAGATGACGGATCGAAACGTCGTACTCATCTATGACACAAAGTTTCAAAGTAAGTAAATTATACGAAAATAAATACCATGTTACGTTTGACTAAAAACTACAATAACAAATATTATCTTGGAGCATTACACAGGTAAGCCTAACGTAATCAAACTTACCACTCTCCACCAGGGTAACTTCAAAGAGAGCCATTCTGTCTTCCCCATTAACAGTATTATTAGCCATGCATTGGTAGACACCAAAGTCATCCTTTGTCACATGGTCCAGGATGATTTTGTTTCCCTCTTCTTGGATTCCTTCTCGCAGACTCTCATTCTTGAATGTCCACAGAAAGGTTGGCTGTGGATTGGCGCACACAGAACACACAATCTCCTTGGACGTGTCATTTGGAGCAGCGGCTGTCAGTCTAAAGTCAGATGACCAGTGAGCCTCGTCTGTTGATGAATAGGACAATATGAAAGACAGCTTTTATACAACATGCCTGCATCAGCATGTAAGTTATTCCCTTTCAAAGTACTTAAGTATGTTTTAAGACGCAGTGTCATCTCTTAGCATTACAACAACATTCTGTCCAAGAAAACACACAGAAACAGGAACAGCAACTGTTGTGTGATGATCGTAACAGCTAAACTACTTATCTTAAGTAAGTCTGAATATATTAATTAGCTGAATGAAACTGTAAATTGTGATGTTTCGTTTCATTACTCCTATCACAGTAAGTTTTAAATATGATATTATGTATACATGTATATTAACATATAATAATTGACTTAAGGAATAAAATTGTAAATACCTTGTTTGATAAGTCTGATAGAAATTACAAATACCAACAACATATAACTGAAAAGAACACACAGTATTGCCAGTATATTGCCTAAATTGCATTAACACTAAACTTACATTGCACATTCACAATGAAGGCCTTGGACTTGTCACGAGTCGTTGCGCCAGCCCTCTGTGTAGACACAGCACAGGTGTAGTTGCCCTCAAACTGGGTGATGTCTTTACAGGTGAAATACTTCGCTCTCTTTGTCACCTTCCATGCCAATGTACTGGTCATGGCTTCTGTCTGTCCATACATGTAATGTTCTCCAGTCACTTGGACACTAGTCACAGTGAAATCACCAGTGTCAACTAACACTCCGTCTTTCTGCCACTCAACTGTCAGGTCACCACTGCCTGACACAGTGCATGTCATGTTGAAGTCAGTGTCGTCATAGGCAGGAACCTTGGTGATGTCTTCAGAATTTGGGTATTCCACTTTGGCTGGAGCTGGATGAACACAGCAAAGTTATGTGTAACTAGATACATATAATTGTACACTAAAGAAAGAAACCTTCACTCTCAGTTTAATTTACTTTGTACTCCACACAATCACTCACCTTGCATTGTCATAGTCACTCACCTTGCACTGTCACAGTCACTCATCTTGCACTGTTACCGTCACTTACCTTGCATTGTCACAGTCACTCACCTTGCACTGTCACATACACTCACCTTGCACTGTCGCAGGCACTCACCTTGCATTGTCTCATACACTCACCTTGCACTGTCACATACACTCACCTTGCACTGTCACATACACTCACCTTGCATTGTCACATACACTCACCTTGCACTGTCACATACACTCACCTTGCACTGTCACATACACTCACCTTGCATTGTCACAGTCACTCACCCTGCACTGTCACATATACTCACCTTGCACTGTCACATACACTCACCTTGAACTGTCATAGCCTCTCACCTTAACTGTCACAGCGTCTCACCTTGCAATGTCACAGTCACTCATCTTGCACTGTCACAGCCTCTCACCTTGCACTGTCACAGTCACTCACCTTGCACTGTCACAGTCACTCACCTTGTACTGTCACAGTCACTCACCCTGCACTGTCACATACACTCACCTTGCACTGTCACATACACTCACCTTGAACTGTCATAGCCTCTCACCTTAACTGTCACAGCGTCTCACCTTGCAATGTCACAGTCACTCACCTTGCACTGTCACAGTCACTAACCTTGTACTGTCACAGTCACTCACCTTGCACTGTCACAGCCTCTCACCTTGCCCGACACTCACCTTGCACTGTCACAGTCACTCGTTACTGATTCACCTTGCACTGTCAGTCACTCACCTTGCATTGCCACAGTCACTCACCTTGCACTGTCACAACCACTCACCTTGCACTGTCACAATCATTCACCTTGCACAGTCACAGTCACTCACCTTGCACTGTCACAGTCATTCACCTTACACTGTCACAGTCATTCACCTTGAACTGTCAGTCACTCACCTTGCATTGTCACAGTCACTCACCTTGCACTGTCACAGTCACTCACCTTGCACTGTCACAGTCACTCACCTTGCACTGTCACTCACTCATCATTCACTGTCACAGTCACTCACCTTGCATTGTCACAGTCACTCACCTTGCACTGTCACAGTCACTCATCTTGCACTGTCACAATCATTCACCTTGCACTGTCAGTCTCTCACCTTGCATTGTCACAGTCACTCACCTTGCACTGTCACAGTCACTCACCTTGCACTGTCACAGTCACTCACCTTGCACTGTCACTCATCTTGCACTGTCACAGCCTCTCACCTTGCACTGTCACAGTCACTCATATTGCACTGTCACAGTCACTCACCTTGCACTGTCACTCACCTTACACTGTCACAGTCACTCATCTTGTACTGTCACAGTCACCCACCTTGTACTGTCACAGTCACTCACCTTGTACTGTCACAGTCACTCACCTTGCACTGTCAATCACCTTACACTGTCACAGTCACCCACCTTGTACTGTCACAGTCACTCACCTTGCACTGTCACTCACCTTACACTGTCACAGTCACTCATCTTGTACTGTCACAGTCACCCACCTTGTACTGTCACAGTCACTCACCTTGTACTGTCACAGTCACTCACCTTGCACTGTCACAGTCACTCACCTTGCACTGTCACAGTCACTCACCTTGCACTGTCACTCATCTTGTACTGTCACAACCTCTCACCTTGCACGGTCACTTACATTGCACTGTCACAGTCACTCACCTTGCACTGTCACAATCACTGACCTTGCACTATCACAGTCACTCACCTTGTACTGTCACAGTCACTCACCTTACACTGTTACAGTCACTCATCTTGCACTGTCACAGTCACTCACCTTGCACTGTCACAATCACTCACCTTGCACTGTCACAGTCACTCACCTTGCACTGTCACAGTCACTCACCTTGCACTGTCACTCATCTTGCACTGTCACAGTCACTCATCTTGTACTGTCACAGTCACTCACCTTACACTGTCACAGTCACTCACCTTGCACTGTCACTCATCTTGCACTGTCACAGTCACTCATCTTGTACTGTTACAGTCACTCACCTTGCACTGTCACAGTCACTCACCTTGCACTGTCACTCATCTTGCACTGTCACAGTCACTCACCTTGTACTGTCACAGTCACTCACCTTACACTGTTACAGTCACTCATCTTGCACTGTCACAGTCACTAACCTTGCACTGTCACAATCACTCACCTTGCACTGTCACAGTCACTCACCTTGCACTGTCACAGTCACTCACCTTGCACTGTCACAGTCACTCACCTTGCACTGTCACAGTCACTCACCTTGCACTGTCACAGTCACTCACTTTGCACCATCACAGTCACTCACCTTGCACTGTCACTGTGGTCCAGTCTGAGTGGTCACTCTGTCCAATCCAGTTGCCGGCCGTACACCTGTATTTGCCAGATTCTGTCACCTCAGTAGGTGTCAGTCTGAGAGAGTCTGTTGTTGTGTTGCTGCTGAAGTTACTGTTGTCTTTGCTCCACATGAACCAGGAAGCTGTCGGGTGGCCAGACTCACTCGGGGCACGACAGGTCAATGACACTTGTCCACCCACAGCTACTGTGACATCTTCTGGGGCAACTGTAGCTTTACCATATGGCTTATCTGAAGTTAACAAAGGATAGCAAAGAAAATATTATTTAGGAGATTTACTTAACTATGGTGAAGTAGAATCAAACAAGTCAGCTCTAGAGGCACATAGGAATAGTGTATACATAGTTGGGTTATTGAAATATTTTAATGACACTGGTTGGTTATAAAACAGATTAACTACCCTGTAAGGACAAATTGGGCCAAGTGGGCCTGAAGGCTCAGTGAAACCCTTAGGTAAAGATGAATAAATACGTATTGTCGCATCATAGTCACTGACAGTCTCTTCACTGTAATCACCTAATTGGCATTTGGTTATTCCTATGAGACGACCAGAAATACAGCCATATTGAGTGAATGCAGCAGACAATGTCAATATAGTGTATGAATTTGCACTCTAAAGTTGTCTAGAATATTATTTTCTATCTCTGTTAATTGTCAGTTACAAGTGACAATATATCTTTAGTCAGTAAATACCAATGTCTACTGGCTAAAAATAGTTAAGTAGAATAATTGTTTAAAGATAATGAAATAAAAATAAAAATAATTTGCATTCAAATTTGGTAGTTTTAATGAAGTTTAGCTTAGAACATGCAATTGTCCAGTTTAACAGTAATTTACTGGGTTATTGGTACAGACTCTATAACTGCGCAGAAGAGCAATTAGATTATTAGACACAGTCAGGATGGACAATAGAAGGCCAGGAGGGTGCAGCCAGTGAAGCCACAAGTCCATTGGATGTTTGACCCAAAGGACTAAAGAAGGCAGGGAGTGTCCAACTTCACTGAACGGTAGCTGCGGGTTTGTTGTTGTTGACATTTGGGGATTTCAGCATTTCCTGATAGTCTAACATGTCATGCATTCACAATAAGTAGTATTTTACCAAATTCATCCCACAAATACCTTTAATCCAATGATATATAACATGCCCCTACTGACACACAAGTGATGTTATGTTAATAAAGATTTCTTGTTGAAAACGTGTTGTAATTCATTGATAATAACAGGCATGGACTTATTATTAAGATTAGAGCTACATTTTGTAGCATGCTGAATGCATGCCGTTTTCTTATACCATTTTGTTTTGGCCATTTTCTCAAAACAAATTTTTTTGACCATTTGTGCCTTTTTATTTTGGAAAAATTATAAAAGATAGAGAACTGAAATTTTCACCAATTGTTCTGTGGAATGTACAAGGTGCAATAAGCTATTTTGAATTCATAGTTTTATTATAAAGGTTTGTAAGCAAAGGTAAACCAATTAAGGAATTTGAAAAAGAATATTCACTTAACTGGTGCAGTTCACGATAGTCATAAAACACTAGAATGTACAGCCCAAAACCACCTTATTGCACAAAGGAATATTCCAATAAACAATATATTGCAATTGTATGATGGTACTTGCTATCATTTACACTGAATAATGTTTGCCGTGTGGACATACATACGTATCCATGTAACTTGCTGTTGCCATGGCAACAATTATGCAAATTAGCATAATTTCCTAAATTACAATATCCTTCACATGAGTAATATAATCCTAAAATGTTATGAAGATAGGGTAAGTTTTCACCAATATGTGGTCCAGAGTTACTTTTGGACCAGTGGCTATCCTGAAGGGACGATCTAATGAGTGAATACGGAGATCACAGAAGGAAGTCTCCAGTGTTCAATGAGCAGCTGCAAGTCCTGGCAGAAATAGGGAACATCTCAACATTTTGCTTTTTGGGAGGCCCTGAGATGCCCTTACAAAAGATCAGTCAAGACAAATTCCTTGTGTACAACGACAATATCCCAAGATACATATTTGCAAAATTTGAGAAAAAACGACACAATAGATTTCTTTCAAAAAGAACCCTAAGAAATACCTATGCAAAGTAAGAAAAATTGAATTTACTGTCTAACAGACTTAGCCTGGCTCCGTTGCTTCACAAGGTCATGCCCAAGTTGCTTGCCACAATTTCTGATAAAATGAAATACTGACCTATCCCCATAGCTCCCACCACCCCATCCAATCACTAAGTCTCTTCTCTTCTCACTAGACGCCGCCATTGGCTAAATCTAGCCTTCACGTAGCTCCATATTTCTTTTCAGTTTTATGAGCTGCTATCATATTTTGTTTGAGCTGAGTTACGATTTATCATTTTTCTTTTCACCTCTGCAATATAGTGGCCTATTTTCAGACCACTTTTCAGTTGTAGTTTTCTCTTATTAGCCATTGTTTGACTTCGCCCTTTCAATTTTACCGTAATTGTCATGGCGGACCACTTGTGACCACGCCACCGGAGTAAGTGCCCCATCTGCACTAGACTCATTCGCGGTGGTGATAATCATCCGAATAAGTGTCGCTCTTGTCACGGCTGTACAGTTGACAACAACTGTGACTCTTGTTCACTGTGGACTGAGAAAGTATGCACAGGAGTAGTAGAATGTTCTAAAACCCAACTTAAGAGAAAATGCCACGTCGTTTCTTCACCATGAACAGCGTATTACCAACCATTGTAAGTAGCGTGTCTAATCGGCCCTGTGCTCCCAGAGGCACAGTTTCAGTGGCGTAGCCAGGATTTTGCATCGGAGGGGGCCACCCGACAACAAAGCAAACTATGTATAACTATATATATATATATATATATATATATATATATATATATATATATATATATATATATATGGGGGCCACCCGACAACCAAGCAAACTATGTATCTATGTATAACTATATATATATATATATATAAATATATATATATATATAGTTATACATACACACATAGTTTGCTTGGTTGTCGGGTGGCCCCCACCGATGCAAAATCCTGGCTACGCAACTGAAACTGTGCCTCTGTGATGTGATTCAATGTGATTTTGATGGGGAATTGCATAAAAAGTGACATCGAAATAATGGGAGAAGAATGGGAAAAATTATAGAAGAAATTGGAGACTGCTGACAGAGAACGTAGTAAGAGAAAAGTGAGAGGAAGAAAAAAGAAAATATAAAAGGAAATCATGGTGAACTCATCTCTGAGGACAGTAATGTACAAAAAACAATAACAACAAACTCAATCTGACCCTAGTCTTGTAATCGGACAAGTATCATTTTGAATGAATCCTTAATAGCCATTAGCCATCATGAACATTGAAAATAATGACATTTTCACTGTTATTGCAGCCAGCAACAGAAGTGGAGAATTCCTAATTTAATCCTATTTGAATGATGACAAATTTCTTTGCGGCATGGTAGGACTGAGAAGGAAACTCTTACACACCCATCCTTATACCCTCTGTACTTTATGACTCTATATATCAGGCAGCCAGTTATTGGTCCTCCATTCCTCAACATCCTAATTGTTTTTGGGATTGGGAGGCCATGGCCCCATGGCCCCCTCTGGCTACGCCATTGCCCAGTTTCGAATTTGACGGAAATGACAATTCCCAACAAGGGAATCCGAATTACCTGGCAGTCCATGGCAGTGGACTTAAGCTGGCAGGGCCACTTCAGGCAGAAAACCGGAGACATTCCTCCGGACAACCAGTCTCCGTTCCGAAGCCAGAGACCCGGCCAATTCTTCGGAGCTGGAGGGAAATCTGGAGGCGCAGGTCACCGACCAACCAGGAAATCCTGGAGCTGTCGCCGGGCGACCGGGGAAACTCTTGGTCGAGGAGCCGAACGTTGCTCACCACAATTAATGAAATGAAAAAATGACCTATCCCTACAGCTCCCACCACCTTATCCAATCACTGAGCTTCTTCTCTTCGCACTTGGCAGGGAGGTACGTACTGTGATAGGTAATCTCCCTGTAGGGGGGAAGGTGATATGGTGAAGCGACGGAGCCAGGTAAGTATGTTACTTATAAATACATATTTTTATTCTAAAAATATAGAATTTATTACCTAACATAGACCTAGCCTGGCTCCGTCGCTTCACAAGGTGCAGAATCTAGGTGAATGGATGGTGGGATATAGACAATGTTACCTATAGTGGTTTCAGGTAACAGGTGCAGAATTGATTCTACAGCCACTACCGGTCTTAGTTGTACGAGATCGGGAAAATAGAGAGATAGGTCCTTGAGATAAAAGTCGGTGAAGGTGTTATAACAGTGCCAGGTACGAGCTCGCAGAATCTGTTCCATGGTGGCCTGTCTGTGGAATGCGAGCGATGCAGCCATGGATCGTACCTGGTGTGCCTTAACCTTGTGGGACTCGAGGAGAGGTGTATGGAAATTTGTGTAGCACTCTAGAAACCTTTTCCGGATCCACCTGGAGATTGTGGATGGTACAATTAGGGGGGGGGGGGGTATTAGACCAAATATTTTTAGATACCCCCTCCAAAAGATGGAGGTGGTCTTTCTGAGTGGGGAAATAACCATCGTTCGTCATCTGGTCGATGCTAACCCCCATGTACATACACCCCTTGAAACTAAGACCCCTCTAAAAGTAATTTTTGCCTGGTAAATTACCTAAAAATGAGTATAATAACTTAGAAAATGAGCATAAAACATTTCAAATATTTGTAATCAGGAACAGACATGTAGTTGTATACAATAAGCATGGTATATAGACCTATTAGTGATAGATTGCTACCTTAATTTAGGTTAACACTGTTTAAAATGAGAGTCATTACTAACAATGTTTACTATCAGGCCATGACATTGTATATATGTACAGTAGCTGATATCAATGGTCTGGTTAAATTAATCCAGAATAACTGCTGCATTCAGAGTCATATTGTTCAAATACAGTATAAAATTGACCACATAATTATTGATCTGGTATTGATCCAGTAGTCCTTTAATAGGTGAAACATGTCACTTGTTTTTATGGTAGAGAAAGAGATGTGTCATAACGAACCCCATGTAGCTACGTTATACTTAGTTAAGGTAGTTTCCATCATCTATACCTGTTGCTACAATGTGCTCATCAAATGCATCAGCTAATGTGAGTGGGCCTCCCAATGTCTTAAGTGTGTCCAAGTCTTTAATTCACCCATTATTTATTGCTAGATTAGCAATTTTCCTTATCATGCAGGCGTTGTGTCTTTAGTTCTTGCTGTCTTGTGTTCCATATCCTGATATCCTGCCTCATTTTATTATCACACAGACATCCTACCAGCCAGAAAGACCATGGCTCTCTTCGGTCAATCAGATGTGTTGCCTTGGATTAAAGTCCACTAAAGATGCTTTGGCAAGCTGCTTGGCTTCTTGTCTAGAGCTCTTAGTTTATGAAGCCAACACTCCGCTCAGCAGCCAAACTGTTGATGTGTACCTTCTATAGCTTCTGTGTGTCTATGTGGGAAATTGAATACTCTGCAGACTCGTCATAGTTTCAAATGTTAAACATACCCCTTTTGCTACTGGAAGCCAGCTGGCAATTTGGGCATAATATCTTTAGCACATGGGGTTAAAAGGATTCTGGTACCATGGCTATGGCAACACTTATTTCCTAATCGTACCCCGCATGCTTGAACCTCTCAGTGGACTTAAATTTGAAGGTTAACTTTAAAGAGAATAGTTGCATCTGTGTGTGTCAGCTCCTGGTACAGCTTTTGGAAACTTAGGATGATCTTGGTACATGTAGTATCGGCTGACATGGTCAGATACAGGAACGATTCAACCAGATATAGCCCAGTGAAAGCCCCTGCACCGTATATAACCTTCAAGAAGTCAAAACCGAAGAAGTTTTTGATGATGGAGGCTAACTAGTTCGGGACATTCTCGTACATCTGCAGGCAAAATGCCAAATCATCCACATGATAGGATGGCTAACTACACAGGTCACCGTCAAGCGATTTAAATGTTCATCTTTCAGATTGACAGACTTGTTTTGTCGTAGGGCTATGCAGGAGACACATTTATTTTATTTATGGCTTGTGGACAAGGGTATGATTCATGAGCCGACTCAGAGATTCAAGGGCTTTCTTGGTGACACCTGTAACGGTTCTTGCGTTGACCAGAACGTTTGTGTAGGTATTAACTGTCTACCTAGTACCTACACATCCTCTATTCCTGTCTGTTGCCTTATGATAACACTGTTAAATATCAACGTTGGGTGTACATTGTAGAATAGACGGTTATGGTCTGTGTATAAAGTTTCCAGTGCAATTTAATTTACATTGAAGTTGTATCCTTTCTGATCTGTTATTACAAAGTCAGTTTTCTCAAAGAGAGATTTAGACTTAACACCACTTGCTACCTCACTGAATTGTTTCTGGATTCTTGCTTCTTGGATTCGTCTGTTCTGTTCGAAGTTTCTATTCATCACACTCAGAGTTCCTTGACAATTTCGTTTAATGCCAGAGCTTCGATGAAATTTCGTGCTTATCTTAGACTGCTGGATTCAGACAGAGTGTCCAAATGTCGTATTGTTTCCAAATTTTTCCAAACCATTTGTTCCTTTTTTGTGGGATGACGGCTGCTACAGCTTGTAATGGGGCTCAAAGATCTGGTAGCAGCTTGTTAGCTCTTCAAAAGTCTCATCAAATTCACTCAAAACGATTTGATGCAACTTTTGCCAAGACAATCTATAGTTGAAAGTTGTTTTTTTATATATAAGAGTGCTGACGAATCCATCCTGAAAAAACCAAATCCCTTCGATGATGGTCAAGGGTGGATAAAGACTGAGGATGGAGTGTTGGAAACGGTGTAGTCCTGCGGTGCTGCATTACCAAACTCACTGGTTGATCTCCTGGACTCTGGGGATCGTGACGATGAAGAAGAGGAGGAGGAGGAAATCGAGGATGGACGAGTTTGACTTTGATGATTTCAGTTAAAGCGATGGTGACTGATGATCTAATACTTATCGTATGAAGCCCAAGGGACGTTGAGGTGCGGCAGCTAAGAAAATATAATTCTTGCTTGCTGTTTACCTGGATCAGTAAATGAGTTGGTAAATGAACTTAGTGGAATTTCTTTATTCACAATACCTTGAATTTACACCATATCAACATTTGGTCGTAACAACAATACAATTTTCGTAAGTAGATGCCCTCAAAAAAACCTCTCAACTTACCTGCAATATTGGCTGAGATACAGTGTAAAAGTCACATTTTCGATAATGCTGGCACTTTATTATTTGCATAGCATGCTAGGAACACATGTAGTTAATTAAAGAATGGTCATTTGATGATCGTTGACCCTGAAAACATTGGCCTGGACGCCTTGTTTGTGCTGCTATGTGCAATATTGGCCGAGATATGGTGAAAAATGGATTTTTAGATAATGGCGGCACTAATTTGCATATTAAACTGTCAAAGACACATGTGATCATGTCAACATAACATGGGTCTATACATATTATTTTGTCGGTTATCTCCAATACTAGCTAAGTTATAGTAGAAAATAGATTTTTCAATAATGGCGGCACTAATTTGCATAAAAACGATACGTGGGACATTTTGCTGACTTGTTAACATAGCAATCCATTTTCTACGTATTTTTTTCCGATCGGTAACCCCCCTCTTCTGACTTGACTAATTATTAAACCATTTTTGACGTTTTTGAGGGGCATGACCTTCAGAGGGTATGTACATGGGGGTTAGGATCAAACGACCAGTCAAAAAATTGTATTTTTGTACTCTAACATAACATGTCCATGTTTTCAGGGGGGTATTCCATTAAAAAAAGTAGAATCTTAGAGCACGTACTGGGCACAGGAGTCGGTCTTTAGCCATGCCATTGCTCAAATGACGATAAATGGCTGGAATAGTGCATGAAAGCACGCCTTTCGGGCCCTTGCCCAATACTTGCGTCTATGATATGAATGACAGGCCTACTCGTAGAGTGACCTGCGTCCAGCCTATGGTCTGTTGTAGTCGGGCATGTTCAAAAGCATGGATTTCGCTCCGACGTTTGCTGGAAGCAAGCATGATGAGGAAAACTGTCTTCATGTAAGCAGCTGATCCGATGCTTGATCTGGCAGTTCGAAAGGTGGTTTTGTCAATGCTGACAAAACTAAGGCGAGATTCCACTCTGGAATTTGACGTTGATGTTGCCCCTGTCCCATTTCGATATTTCGAGGTAGCGACTTCAGTGCAGGATCCCGTCCTAGTTCCGCACCGATGTCGAGATGGCCAAATGTTTCTCCATGTGAAGGTGGAGAAGAAATCCTGACACTACACTCTCAGTTTCCGACAGTGGACTAATGTGTTGTATGTTACACCAATCAGTGAAGATCCTCCACTTGGACTCATAGATCGCCAGAGTAGACTCTCGCTGGGGTCTACTGACACATGACACAAACGTCGACCGAAAAGCCTCTGCTGCAGAGGGCATCCCGGATACTATCCACGCGTGTAGCTGGGGATTGGACGGATCACAACGGATCTGACCTCGAGGCTGGGATAGTAACCGAGGAATGTTGGGTATCCGGAGTGGAGGTTGTACTAACATCCCTAATAGTAGTGGGAACCAGATTGCCTGGTGCCAGTGGGGCAATGAGGATCAGTTTGCACTGGTCCCGTTGGGCCTACTTCGAGCACCCATGGTAACAGAGCTGGTGGTGGGTATGTGTGTGCCCAGAGTGCCTTCCAGCTCATTGGCACAGCATCTACTGTTATGGCTGATGGATCTGGAACGGGGGACACAAATAGTGGAACTTTGTGATTCCACCTTGTTGCAAACAGATCCAATAATGGGATTCCCCATTCCCGTGTCAGTGCTCGAAAGACAGATTGGTGTAGAGACCATTGTTACCTGACACCTGGGAAGGGTGAGACAGGATGTCTGCAAGGACGTTCAATCTCCCGGGGATGTTTCATTTTATCATTAATTTTTGCGAATAACTTGAGCACGGCCAAGTCTATTGTACGTTGTGAAGCAACGGAGCCAGGTAAGTATGTTATTTGTAAATACATATTTTAATTCTAAAAATATAGATTTTCAATGTTTGTTGAGATTAAGGAGCTAAACCTGCATTGAAGATGGTTACAAAGACTAAAAATGGGCCAAGAAGCAATGAAATTCTTTGGACTATGTTGCGATTTTCGGTGAATCGTAGCTACAGATTATTAAGGAACATATTGGAAGTAAAATGATGACAAGGTTATTGGAGATAATAATAACAATTTTAAAACTTCTACACATGTCACACAAGCAAAACTTGTCATTGGAGCACGGAACCGCCAAAAAGTTATGATGGAAAGGCAATATCAAACTAATAGGTTTTCAGTTTTTTTTAAGAAAGGTGTCTAGTTTCAGAAGATTTAATCATAACAGGAAGTTGATTCCAAATTGTTGGCAAAGCCTCTAAAAAAACATGTTTGCCAATATTCAGCTTAGTTTTTTTTAAATAAGGAACAAACCATTGTTTGGAAACAGACAAACTAAGGGTTTTAGAGATATCAGAGAAATGTAGCAGGTTAATGAAGTATGTCGGTGGTTGAGTAGAAAGAATACAGTACGTAATAGCAGACGATTTATATTTAATTTGGTATACTACTGCCAATCAAGATACACCAGGAAATAAAATGTGTGCGTGGATTGTTTTGCGAAGATTGCATACATTAATTTATGTGTTATTATAGGGCTATTTCCAATGGTTGTAAATACCTTACAAGACGGTATGGAGGTAATTAATAAAAAGAATATTATCTGACTGATGAAGACGACATAAAAGACTGAATATGGATGAACGAATGCGTTCAGTGAAAGATTTAATGTAGTTGGTGGCAAACATAAAACTTGCACTACATCTTGAGGGTAAGTTGAGTAAAATTCTGAGGCTATTATTATATGCGATGGTAATGCTTTTGAGGCTATGTTTTTTTAATTTGTACCAAAGACTAGAAGTATACATAGGAGCACAGTATGCTTGAAATAAAATAAATTTGGTGGAAATATTGCAAAGACAAAATTGTCGAGCTAATACATTGGCTTGGGCATAAAGGCATCTTTTTTGTCTGGCAATGTTGTCATCATCAGTTAGGTTATTACTGATTATATGACCAAGATATTTACATTTCGTAGTATAAGGTAATGGATGGTTATCGAGATGGGTACAATGAACATTTTTCCTGTCCTGGGGTTTGTTGTCAATAACCATACAAAAGGACTTCTTGGCATCATAAGTAATATTGAACAATTCGCCATACTTGGCACAACAATCAGTAAGTTTTTTCAAACCAGCGACACTGGGAGAAAAATACAGGTCATCAGCATACAGTGGTTGATTAAAGTGCCAGCATAAAGACAACCAATGTGTAATTTGTTTAGATTAACACTTAAGTCGTCCATGTACACATTGAAAAGATGGGGGGAAAGGATTCTACCCTGTTTAACACCATTGGAAACAGTAAAAAAGCTAGAAAATCCCTGATACCATCTAATGGTAAATTGTTGGGTACCGTACCAGTGGTATATAATGCGTACAATAAAAGCTGGACAGCCACGATCAATTAATTTATCAAATAGCTTGCTGTGGTTAACTTTGTCGAAGGCTTTGGAGGCATCCAACATAGTAACATACATAGAAGACCCATTAGCAATATAGTTTCGAAAAAGTTCTTTTAACAGAAATATGAGCATCTCAGTAGAGTGATGCTTTTTTAATTCAAATTGATTGTCACATGTAATGAGAAATGGGGTAGCCCTGGATAATATTAATGATTCAAATAGTTTGCTAGCTACTGTGGCAAGGGCAATGGGCCTATAGTTATTATTGTCTGGCAAATCACCAGATTTATTTTTAATGATAGGAGCTATGATTGTTGTCATCATAGTATCAGGTAAAAACCATGTATTAACAGACTACTATAAAACAAAGACATAAGAATATGTAGTTTTTCATTAGCATACTTAAAATGTTCATTACTGATAGGGTCGTAGCCAGAGGCTTTACCAACAGGCATAGCAATTATTAATTCTTGTAGTTCTTTAACTTTAACAACCATATTGTCGCTAAGTTGAATATTGCTACAATACATATCAATCTTATGAATGTGAACAGTAGACTCGGGTACAGAGTTAAGCAGTGATTGGTAATGATGAAGCGAAATATTTCTGACGTTTTCAGCGACACAGGCACCTCCAACATTACTGGGGTTAGGTAACCTGGCATTGTTTGCTTGTTTGATGCCCTTCCAAAAGTTTTTAAAATCATGACTGCTCAGATTGGAAGCAAGTCGCTCGGCTTTAAGAGATTCAGCATTTTTTTCGCAATGTCTTTTGTTGCGTTTAAACTGGGCACGTTTAATTTTCATTAAGTCATACAAAGGACCATGTGTCGAACTCCCAGCATACCGCCAGATGAGAAAAGTTTCTCTGGCAGGCTGGCAGCTTGATGAGAGTCCCTGACCAGGTCGTTCCAACCAGGAACAATGAATTTTCGGGATGTGTTATGCGTTTTAGTAGGAATGACATCGGAAGCATCCATAAGAGAATTTATGATATCATTATAAAATTTGCACAAGAGCAGCTGATGGGCTTCATCATGGCAGTTAGGATTGGTACAACTTAGAGCAGCATGTGGTACGTCAATGCCGGATAAAAGAGAACCAGATTTGGTGTAATAGTTGAGAAGGTCATGGGAGGAGGCACAATCCCACATGGGACTGGGCTTACAAGATTGTTGCGTAGTGGATGCTTCAGAAGTGGGTAGTAATTTGATAGAAATGGTAAACGAGAGAGGAAAATGATCCGAAGAGACACAGTCATAATTAATTACCATATCAGAGACAGATGAGTGACTGGAGTGGGTGCAAAGCACATGATCCAGCCAGCTCCTAGAGCCATGGGCGTCACTAACATATGTAAACGAATCAGGGGGAAGATACTTAATGTCGCTTGGAATAAAGTAACATTCACTAATAAAAGAAGTTAGAAATGGTGAAAA
The DNA here is from genome assembly GCA_964017155.1 of Oasisia sp. SBJ-2009. Taxonomy (NCBI): domain Eukaryota; kingdom Metazoa; phylum Annelida; class Polychaeta; order Sabellida; family Siboglinidae; genus Oasisia; species Oasisia sp. SBJ-2009. The sequence continues at coordinate 30,187,217 of OZ024859.1, forward strand.
TAAGCTGGTCTTGGTTAAATCAGCATTAAAGTCTCCAACAATAAAAATATTACTTGAATCAAATGAATCAGATATGGCTTGGATCTTGCTTAAAATAGCTTGATATTCATCAACATTATCATCGCTCTGATATGGTAGATAAACATTAAGTACAAGAATTGTGGCATTAGAAGTAGTGATTTTGAGACCAAGAAGTCTTTTCTCATCGTCATAAACCAAAATTTTGATGGATGGGTCAAGTGATCTTCGCCATAGAAACAAAGTCCACCATGACGACGACCACTGAAGCCATCACCATAATTGATGGAGCTAATACCCCTAACACTGAAGTCAGAGTGCAAAGAATTAATATATGAAAGGTTCTGTTTGGGAAGCCAATGTTCTTGCACAGCAAGTATATCACATGTAGTTAAAATGTTAATCAAATCAAGTGAACTGTTCCATATGCTTCTCGCATTAAAGGAAGCAATACGTATACGACAGTCTATAGGTGTGTTGAATTAGCTGTGTTGTGTTTCCTTGGAGGAAAGTATCGACCAATCTTTGTGCCAACTGGCCAAAGGTTGGCATCATAGAGAGTGTTTGGTCTGCCAATGTCAACACACAGTTTGAAAGAGGCGTAGTAGTTGTGAGTTGATGGAATGCGTTCACAGGTGCATTTCATCTTCAAGTTAGAAGACACATACGTAGAGACGTCCACACATGATGTGTCGGTATGAAAACCGGTTAAAAAGTATTCTTCAGATACAAGTCGAGAGGGAGCACATTTGAGTCCACACTTAACGGACGATTTTCCTGTGGTCATTTGATGTGTTTTGTGTTGCTTAACACTAACAGATGACACATACGTTTTCGTAGATGACTTGCGTGATTTCTTGGAGACAACGTCCACAGTGGTGAAGATGTGTTACCAGTTGGCGTAGTAGATGTAGACGGTTGTGTAGTGGTCTCGACTGACTGTTGGGGAGCAGGGGGCGAACACATCGGGAAAGTGATCGCCGATTCAGCTGAGATTGACGCCGCAGATTGTAGAGGAGTGATTGGCGGAGATGTTGAGCTCTGGGATGATCTATAGCGTTCAGAGGAGATGGCGAGACGTGTAGGCACGAATTTGGCGGCTGTCGTTGTAGCAACATCAGCAGTAATGATCTGCTGCAGTGGCAGCAGGAATTTTGCAGTGGCATTCACAAGTTTAGGCAGGCCTGAAGTAAGTGACGAAATCAGAGTAGAAATCTGCGTCGACAGTGTAGTTACTGAGTTGGTTAGTAGCTGGAACGCGTCATCAGTGTCGTTCTATTTGTTCTTGCACATAGTAATTTCACGGGATAAAGAGGAAACGTCCACATGATTAAAGTCAATGTTTGGCAGCTTACCAAGATCACGGGCCACGAAGATTGGTATGTGATTCGGGTCAATTTCGTCCAGGACTTTGGTTTTTGGAGATGTCATCGATGATGTTTTTCAGTCTGTCTGAACCTTGACGTTTGATACGCCGGTTTATTAAAGTACGAAGTCCTTTAAAGTAATGGAAATGTGCGAATGCAGAACGTCTTTGGCTTTATTGATGTCAGTGTCCGTAAAATTGTCAAGTACAATTCGGAGAAGTACAGAACGCGGCAAGATGTCCATTCTATTTATATAAAAACATAAGAGTTCGTTGATGACAATGATGTTGTCGCCGGTAGCCGTAATGGGCGTGGCCATAGCGTCGGGCGATAATAGAGGTCAGCTGATTTTGGTTCAGGTTTTTCGTTACGTGCTCGATTCCGCTGTCGCTTTTGTTCATCGGCATTCGATAACGCTGGTCGACATCCTCAAGTGTTTGCCGACAGTCAAGAAAACCTGAGTATACTTTGTTTACATTGCAAAAAAATGGCGAGATTTATCAGCCGTCGAGGGAGCGGCTAAACAACTTTGAAATCACGTGGTCCCCCATTTAACAGGGATCTACTGTATTATTGATACATCCCTTATCAGTGCTACCACTGGATCCAATTAGACACAGTGCCCCATCAACGATAGAGGCAATATAAGACTTGGAATATCCTGCTTCACTCTGGCTGGAATATACAGATAACCACAGGAGGTCTACCAGAAGAGCTAAAACGGTATCAATCAAATTTACATTTTGTGCATAATGACAGTAACCTAAGGCTAAGAAACATCTACGCAAAATAAAGATCTTCAATGGTTTCTGGCTAGTGCTACGGAGAAACAGATAAGTGTGAACACATCGCTTATTTGGAGGCCGAGAGGTGTCCTTAGACACATTCAATCATATACGTATTGTGTTCTGGCTGTGTAATTTAACTGTTTTGAAAACAAAATAGGCAAACTGTGAAAAAGTATCAGCTTTTGCATCCTTTAGAATGATGGTCAACAAAATTATTTACAAAAACACATTTCTGTTTTAACTCATTACAACTGTTTTAACTCATTACAACTGAATGTTCAATCTAGCTAGCATTGCTTTAAAACTACTTACACCAGACTTCCAGTGTGACAGACGCAGTGTCGTGTCCCACGTCATTGTCCAGTTGACACGTGTACTCTCCAGCGTCTGTCTTCAAGACTGACCCAATGGTCAGTGATGGTGTCTGGACAGTTCCTCCTGAATACTTGGAGTCAGTGGTCACACTGATGACCTTTTGACCTTTCTTCCACATGACACTTGTCACAGCTGGTCTTGCTTGTGAGTGACACAGGATGGTCACCGATTGTCCTTCTACCACTGGGTCTGGCGTGACCACAGACACAGTCGGTTTATCTACAAAACGTGTACAACTGCATCAATACCATGACCTGCATAGTTTTATAAACTGAATGGTGTAAAACTCTGCAATACCATACAATAAACCTTAGCTGTAATTCCTAATGATGCTTAGGTAATCTAAATGACATATGTCCACCCTAATGCTATACCAACCAATGTTTGCTCTTTATGTAGCAACTTCTACAATGAATTGCATTTCCCAAGAACCAGACCTTGTGAAGTTACTGAGAACTACTGGTGATATACTTGTTTGCTATAAGATATATCTTCTTTTCCCCTTGTTCCCTTGTAGACTGAGGACCACATGTCTTGGTTGCTTTTGTATTTCTCTTATCACTTCTTTGTCATCTGCAATGGTCATCCATTTATCATCACTGTCACTCAAGCTTGTCACATCATTCCTTCCCAGGTCTCATGGTATGCTGCTGCTTCATCTCAGCCCCGTCATTGTTTGCCAACATCTTCTACGTTTGTAACATTCTGTTGTCACATATTCTTTGTACATGACCTGTCCATCTTATCCTGTTTCATTTTCCTCTGTAGGTTTTTCCATACCAATCTCCTCCCTCAATTCATTCCTTCTATCCTCTGTCATTATTCTATATAGTCTTTGACTTGACCAAGTTGTTTTCGGTGGATGGTTGTAATGCTACAGGTACAAAAGTCATGTTTTCCATAGGAAAAAGTCACAGGTAAAAAGTTACGTCACAACATAATTTTATTCAAATGTTGCATAGTAAGTGAGTGAGTCAGTTGCTTCTTCAGTCTTTCAATTTTTTCCTGGTATGTGAATACAATTAACTGATATTTGTGGCTAAACTTAAAAAAAGAAACTGTGTATTTTTGTACATAAATCTAGAAAGGTAACCAGCCGGAATTGTAGGAACTACTTACATAACAATTGTGTTACATTGCAAATTTGTTATTTTAATATATACATTAATGGTTTTCGAATATATGTTGCAATATAGTGATTAACATTAAATATATGTTGGATCATTAATTATATATTTGCTTAGCTTTAATGTGTAGTTTTTTCCTCGTTTTTACTTTTTCCCTGTGACTTTAATTGTTGTTTTCTGTTACCTGTAACTTTTTCTTCTGCTTCTCTGTCAATGCCAATGTTCACAACACAATCTTCCTATATTTTTCCTTTCAGTTGCTTCTTCAGTTTTATAATGTCCCAGAGAATGCCTTCTACCCTCTTCCAAGCAGCCGTTCCTGTTTATAACCTCCTGTTTGTTACTACACCTACCATCCTCTCACATTCTACTGGCCAAGAATACAAAGCTTTTCACCTGTTTAATGATCTTTCCATCTACTACTACATCTACATTCAGATCTACCTCCTGATTCATTCAGAGTCCATGATTTCTGATTGTATTACCCCATTGTTGCTTTCTGTAGTTTCCCTCTGTTATCAACCATCATTGCTAGGTCATCTGCATATAGCATCTCCTTACGTTTTCCTGCTTCATTTTCTTTTTACTGATCAAATTAATCACTATAATGAAAAACACGGGACTCAATGCACATTCCACTCCAAAATGTCCTGATGTTTCTCATGTTGACTTCTGCTTCTCCAAACTCCATACTTCTCATGATTTCAAAAGCCTTTTTCATGTCAACAAAACCTAATAATATATCCTTTCTAACTTCTCCGTTCCTTTCCATTTATTGATCGTAGACAGTTTTCCACATCCTTAGCAATGAGTACACTTTCCAGAAATGTCAGAACTTGGTTAAAAAATGTGATGTATCTGATGTGGTGTGGTGCAAGTACAGGTCTATGAAATATGTTAGTGAGTGGGTTAGTGAGTTAGCTTGTAGTGTCTGCACTTAATGCCCTCTCTTTCAGTGTGAAAGCATAAACTCAAGTCCAGTAGTCATGAATGAGATTGCTCTACGGGAAGGAAATCATTGAAGACAAACACACCAAAAGGATCTGAATGGGTAGCACCATGTGGTTCGACTAAATGACCTCAGTCATATGCTATACAAGATGTATTAAATAATTATAGTACTGCAGTATTGTAAGTGGTGTATTTAATCTTACTTACAATTCACCAGCAGATGCAATTTTGCACTGAAATGTCCCATCCCAGCCTCATTTGTTGCAGCACAAGAGTAGTGACCATCATCCAAAGTGTGGTTAAGAGAATTTATATCCAAGATTGTGTGATAGTCACTGAGTGTGTAGCGACTAGTCGTATGGAGTGTCTTGTCTCCTTTTTTCCATGTAACTGTGGTGATATTTCTAGGTCTGCCATCTGTGACATCACATGTTAATTTCACAGAGTGTCCTTCATTTGGTGACCAGGGTTTTGTGTGAGTCACTTCTGTACTAGGCGGGTCTGAAACCAAAACAAAACTATAATATTGTGTACAGCAAAAAAGTGTTAATATAACAATTCATAAATGTAAATAGAATATATGACAGGTTCTAAGCGATTTTGTCACAATTTCCAGAACAAAAATCTAGCAGAATGCCATGCATCATCTTGTAATGTATTTAAATAACTACACTATCTACAGTGTACTTGTTACTGTTAGTATATAGTGCATGAATCACCAACAATTCAAGCTAAACAGTTTTATAAATTAGAACCATTAAGAAGAATGACATGCAAAATATATCACCACAGTAAGAACTACAAAGAGTTTAGCACTAAAATAAAAATATATACAGTACACTCCTGATAAGTAGAACCTCTAGGGACTCATGGAAATAATTTGACTTATCCTAAGTTCAATTTACCAGGATATGTCTTTACTGAGTGCAATAAATCAAAATGTTTACATTATTATTGCAACAGATTCACGTTTTCTGACACTGAAGTATTTACATCACAAGACACAAACAACATTTATACACACATAACATCCAACACAAAATAAACATTTAAACTCAGTAAGGATCATATCACCTTATGATGATTTGATATTATCTTTTACTATAATTATACTATCTGCTTACATCTGCAAACACTAATCAGGCTTTGCTTGAAAGACATGCCACACAAAGATAAAGTAAGGATGATCATGACGACAAGCCACATAAAGGTATGGGTCAGCAATGACACGTCACACAGAAATATACCTGAAGAATGGCATGTGACATAAGGGTTTGGGTCAGCAACAAAATGTCACACAATGACATATTTAAGTGAGGAAATTTGTCATGTTACATGAAGTTATTGTAGGCCACGCAAATACATGGGGTAGGGATAGCCCGAGGGGAGGAGCAAGGGAGTGTGTATACCACTCCATAATCATCTTCTGGAGCCCTGGCTTGAATGAAACAAAGAGGAGACATTTCTTTTCCCTCCAGGGCATAGACCTTTCCAGGTAATATCTTAGTGCACGTACTGGGCACATGAGTCAGTCTTCAACCATGCCATTGCTCAAATGACGATCAAGTGCTGGAATAGTGCATGAAAGCACGCACTTGGGGCCTTTGCCAAACCTTTGCATCTTTGATATGTATGACATGCCTACTCGGAGAGACACCTGTGTCCAGCCTGCAGTCCGTTACAGGGACTCATTTGAAAGTGGGGATTTCACTCCAACGTTTCCCTGAAGCAAGCGCGATGAGGAAAACTGTCTTCCACGTTAGTAACTTATATGATGCTTGGCTCAGGGGTTTGAAACATGGCTTTGCTGACAAAACCAAGGCAAGATTTCACTCTGGAAAATGGAGGTGTTTATGACCCTGCTCTCAATATTGCGAAGTAGTGACTTTAGTGCGGGATTGCGACCTACTTCCATCGCAAAAGTGGCATGAAGGGTGCTGGCTATTGCCATTTGGTAGCCAGCGATGGTTGAAATGGCCAAATGTTTGTCTGTATGAAGGTGGAGTAGACAATTTGAGACTACACTCTCAGAGGACGAGAGTGGATCTATATGTTGGGCGACGCACCAATCAGAGAAAATTTTCCATTTAGATTCATTAATCGCCAGTGTAGAATCTCGCTGAGGCCTAGACACGCGGGAGGCAACTTCAATAGAAAAGCCTCTGTTGCAGAGGGCATCCCGGATACTCTCCTCGCGTGTAGCTGGAGATTGGAAGGGTTGCAATGGACCAGACCTCTTGGTTGGGACAGTAACTGAGGAATGTTGGGTATCTCTAGAGGGAGTGGAAACCAACCGGTTGTATCCAGCATGGGGTGATGAGTGTCAGTTCGCACTGGTCCCGTTGAACCTTCTGGAGGATCTGTGGTAACAGAGCTGGCGGATGGTAGGCATATGCCTACATTGCCTTCCAGCTCACTGATAGAGCATCTACTGCCATGGCTGAAGGATCTGGAATGGGGGACATGAACAGGGGAAGCTTGTGATTCCAGTGTGACTATTCCCCATTCCTGTTTGATGGCCTGGAACACCGACAGATGTAAGGACCACACTTTCCATGACATTTGAATTGGACATCGGCCAGTACATTCAACTTCCCGGGAATGTGACGAGCCCGCAATGCTATACCCTCTTGCTGACACATAAGCAGTAGTTGCTTGGTCTGTCTGCACAGCGACATTGACCGTGTCTCCCCCTGCTTATTGATGTAGGACACTACAGTTGAGTTGTCTGTGCAACAAGAACTGTGAGGCCCCTCAGTTGCCTCAGCCAGTGGAGCATGGCTTGTTGTATCGCTCTCAACTCGAGCACATAGATGTGGAGTGTTTTCTCTTGTTGGGACCAGACACCGGAGACTGCGTCCATAAACAACCAAGTGTCCGGATCTTTGGGGGTAACCCTAGAGCCCATCAGAATATTGCTCCCCGACATCCACCATGTGAGATCCTAGTCGGCAAGAGGGGACAGTGGGATCCACAGGTCGATCATCAATGGATTGAAATCCCAATGTAGGGAGACACAATGCTGGGCTTTGCGTGTATGCAGACAACCTAGAGGAACTAGTTTCTCTGTGGCAGCAAACATATCGAGCAGCATCTGCCACATATGGGCCTGTCCCCCCTGCTTTAGCAGGATTGATCGAATAGGATCCACAATCTAGTGATAGTGCTCCAATGTGGGAGTCACTTGGAAAGAAGCTAAGATGAACTGATACCCCAGAAAGATGAACTTCTGTGTGGGAATCAAGTCTGACTTCTTCTCGTGAATCAACAGGCCCATTGTGTGGCAGAGTTGGAGAACCTGACCTGTGTCTCGAAGACATTGATCGTGAGATGTCGAGTATATCAGCCAGTCGTCTAGGATCTGACACTGGTTGGTGCCATGCACTAACACTCTGACCTCCATCATAACCTTGGTGAAAACTAGGGAAAGAGGCCAAATGGTAGTGCCCTGAACTGGTAGGTGGCATCTCGAGTCTGAGATCGAAGAAACTTTTTGTAACCGCAATGGATTGGGATGTGGAAGACTAGATCGATTGATGTGACCCAGTCGTCCCGAGGGAGAGACCGCCGGATACTCTCGGCTGTCTCCATCGTGAAGTGTGGAAGCTCCAAGAAGGCATTGGGTGATGAGAGGTCGATTACCGTTCTCCATCCTCTGGACCTTTCGGGGACAAGGAACAGACGACTGTAGTACCCCGGAGCTGAGGTGTCGTGTACCAGTTCGGTTGACCCATTTATCAGCATTGTCTGAACTAAAGTCCGGAGAGCTTGTCTCTTCACGATGGGATCCTTGTCCACAAAGTGTGACGGGGCCTATGACGAAAACCGAACTCCAGAACGTTGCACACCCAAGCATTGCATCCTTTTTGTCTCCAGGTATCGCAAAACAGAGATAGGCGAGCTCCCACCTTCGTTGTGATGAAGGGGCGGAGCACGACCGCCTGTTGAGGTAACTCTGGAGAATGGCGCGGGGGCAGAAGGGTGAATGTTGGGGTGTTTTGTGACTGGTCCTGACACGGACAGTCACAATCTCTGTTTTCTCCCTCCTCGACCACGAAAGGGACGGCGACCTGAGCCTCGTCCTCTGGTGGCCAGAAAGGGCCGCAGATGAGAGGAGGAGGAGGGGAGTGTGGTTGGTTGTCGTCGAGCGGCAGTTCGCCGCTGAGCTGTCCAACGAGAACGGGGGGAAGGTTGCAAAGTCCTAGATGCAGGAAAGGGTGTTGAGGCACAGCATAAGGCATTTTCCCGTTGCCAACCAACGACCTCTTCTCGTAGCTGTAACCTCGTGGGCAGCCCATCAGACAAGGATGAGTATCCAAACGGTGCAGTGTGGAGGCTCTCCATATCATCCTGGGATAAGAGGGGAGAGGCACCACGGAGAGTGAGGTCACGCTGATGCAACAGGATATTGTATGCCATGGCACAATCCAGGGAGGCCACATCTGACCAAGCAGTTGCCACTGGTTGTGACAACTGCAAGGTAGACTGCAGTTGGTGAAGGAATGATTTTGCTGATGCTGTGCCTGCACCAAATCATGCTCATGCTTTCTAGTTCGGCTCCTGATCGCCTGGCGTCCCGAGCCGAACAGCGGGATCAACGTTCCGGTTTTGCTCCGGTTCTAGAGAATCGGCTGGGTCTCCGGCCTGGAGACAGTCTCCGGCTTCAGCCTGGAGGCTGGTTTCCCAGAGGACTGTATCTGGTTTTCTGCCCAGAGCGGGCACGCCAGCGTAAGTCCAGTGACATGGACTGCTGGGTAAGTGCTCGGATTCCCTTAATGGGAATCCAACTGGCGGGACTATGGTCTGGGTAGTTCCATCAACCGCCAAGATCGAAACTGTGCTTCCGGGAGCACAGGGCCGATTAGCCGTGTTACTTACCACGGTTGGCAACACGCACTGTTCACAGAGAAGGTGGAGGATTTCAGCCAACACAGACTCACGGTCACAGTCTTAGATTATCTCTGGGGATGGCAGCGGAGAAAACTCATGAATGCTGCTGCTAGATATACTGGATGTCTGCAAGTGAGCACGCTTGTGGTTGTGTGTGTCGCCCAGCGTGGGCTGTAGTGGTGTCAACGGGGTGTCAGATGCCGGAAATGGTATGTCATTTTCTGTTAATTTGAGCTGCAGAATGCTCTACGATTCCCGCCCATACGTTTTCGGTCCACTGTGAACAAATGTCGCACTTGCTGTCGACTGTATACTGTACAGCCGTGACAAGAGCAACATTTGTCCGGGTGGTTTCACCGCTGAGCATGAGATGAGTGCAGACGGGGCACTTTGTCCGGTTGCGTGGTCGCGAGTAGTCCGCCATTACAAATTGAAAGGGTGAAGTTAAACGACGGCAAATAAGAGCAAATGATAACAGAAAGTGGCTTTTAATTAGCTCACTATATAGCGGAGGTAAAAGGCAAAGCGATAACCTGTAAAACAGCTTAAACAAAATACAATATAAGCTCACAAAAGTGAAAAAATGCAGAGCTTTGTGAAAGCGAGATTTAAACAATGGCGGTGCCAAGTGGGGTGAGGAGGCCACTCAGTGATGAAGAAGGGTGGTGGGTCAGGTTTCATTTTGTCAGTAATTTTGGCGAGCAACTTGGACATGACCAAGTCTATTGCACTTTGTGAAGCGACAAAGCCAGGCTAAGTCTATGTTGGGCAGTAAATATGAGTCACAAGGTTGTACTGCATCAATTATGTACCACTGGTATACAACATGTCCGGTAAGACAAATTGTTTGAGTGTTAGCCAAGCAATATAAGGACAAATACTTAGAACATTATATTTGTTACAGTTATGGTATAACATTACTGTATCTCTATGTATCATTAAATCTGTAGCCTTTGACAATCAAGGACTTTTCTTACAAAATGTCTCATTACACCATAAATATGCAAGCGTATCTAGAAAAAAACTAAGGATGGGTTGTTTTGATGACCACGAATCTCCCACAATATTCCTCCAACACCTGCCAATCTATCGCAAATACCCACGCTGTTGTGAGTGTTGTACTTACATTGGATCTGAAGGTGAAACTTTGCACCAAAGGCTCCCATCCCAGCCTCATTCTCTGCAGCACAAGAGTAGTGACCATCGTCCACAGTGTGGTTAAGGGAATTTATTCTCAGAACTTTGTCACTGTCACTGAGTTTGTAGCGACTAGAAGAAGGGAGTGTCTCGTCTCCTTTCTTCCATGTCACCTTCTTGATATCATTTGTAGGTCTGCCATCTGTGATGTCACATGTCAGTGTCACATATTTTTGTTTCCCTTCAGTCGGATTCCCAGGAACATCCTTAGTCACTCTAGTAGTGGGAACATCTGGAACAGACAATTCATTCATGTGGCAAACACAAGATGTTTAAATTAGTCTGTTTAACACCATGGAGTGGATCAGTTTATTGAACTGGCTAAGTTACTGAACTTACGATAGAAAATACATACACCAAAAGAAAACAGAACATGCTGTCCATACTCTATCCATTTTCTGTGGGGGTTGATATGCTGTGATACATAGAGAATGGTCCTGTATAGATTATGGACCTGGGGTCCATTTTCTAAGGAGGATCCATATTTTATTAGACATCTAGGGTATAGACCTCCATAGAATATGGACACTACCCAGGTCAAAATTCTAAGGGGTCAACGAATACACACGTCATGGGGGGCAGCTCTCATACAGTATGCCTGCATCTGCCAAGCTGGCAAGTAGAAACAGGCAAGATGTGAACATTTAGGTTTTGGGAGGTACAATCAAATAAAAATGTCTTGTGTACAGTGACACTAATCTACCACATCTATACTAAATTATAAAAGGTTACTGAATAAGTTTTGGGAATAAATGGGCCATGTTACCCTGACGTTCTTTGAATCATAATTAGTGAGTTGGTAATAATTAATGAAATATATTCTGATTGAAATGTATGATTTTTCATTCAATAGTTGTATAAAGTTTAATTTCCTATTTTTGTCAATTGTCACTTATCTTTAACCAGCAGACACAACAGTCACATCATTTTAAAGATAATTAAACAAACATCGAAATACACATGAATTCATACAAAATCAGTAGTTTAAATGAAGATAATTATAGCTTAAACATGCAGCCAGCAACTGTCCAGTTTAACAGGAATCTACTGTGTTATTGATACAGTCCCTATCACTTTTTGGGGAGAGCAATTAGTCACAATAGAAGGCTGAAAACATCCAGCCAGACTGGCACTGTGGGGCAGGCTGACTCTAGTAGCCAGAATATACAGATCACTAAATGAGGTTCTGTACTGAGATCTGCTAAAAGCCCAGGCTGAAACAGACTGCCTAGTCTCTTCACAGTAATCACCTAATTGGCATTTTCTCTGGTTATTCATATGAGATGGCCAGAAACACAACTATTTGTGGAGAGCATTTAGACACACTGTCACAGTCAGGATAGACAGTAGGCTGCTGGGAGTGTCCAGCCAGACTGGTATTGTTGGGTGTGCTGATTCATCCCCACAATACACAGCGACCACAGGAGTTCGTGTCTTGAGATCTGCTAAAAGCCCAGGCAGAAACTGGCAACATTTTAACATTCTCGTTTCTGGGAGGCCATTACAAAAGACTAGTGAACTACCAATTGTTTGGTTTCTAATGAAGATACCCCCAGATACATATATGCGAAATTAGAGGAAAAGTTACAAACTGTTTTAATGCAACAGGAAAGCTTAAAATCTACCAATTTGTAACTACGCCCTAGGAGGTTTAAATTTGTTTCAAACAAATTTACCTTTCTTGTGCATAGTGACAGCACCCTAAGAAACGTCTATGCAAAATTTGGAAAAGAAAGATCTTAAACAGTTTATGATGTCTGCCAGTTAATGTCGACGGTGGACGATGCACACATTCGGCCTAAAGGGAAAAAATAGCAAACTGTGAACATTTACCAGTTTTGGGGCCCTAGAGGACCCTAAAGAGTCTTTAGAACGAGCTACCTGGTTAATTAAATTTAGATTTCTTGTGTGTACACCTGTAATGGCCATACTGAATGACGGTTGTAAAAATGTGAAACAGATTGATCCTGAGTAGCTTCTGAGATATGGGAGCAATCTAAAAATAATAATAATAAATTCACTGGACTGTAGTTAATAGAATAGCCAATTTGTTTAATTAAATAAATGTATAGGTAAGCTATTACTATCACTTACAGGTGACAATAGACCTTTAGCCAGTATACACAAAGATCACATCATTTTAATGGCAATTAAACAAGCATCAAAAATAAATATAACTAGCATATAAAATTGGTAGATTACCCAGGTAAATGCAGATATAGCCCAAAACATGCACCCAGCAACTGTCCAGTTTAACAGGGATCTACTGGGTTATTCATATGGCTCCAACCACTGCTTGGGGAGAGCTCAACGTCTCTGATGATACATTCACTGGAATGTAATTCATAGAATAGCCAATTCTTTAAAATAAATTAATACGTAAGCTATTACTGTAGCACAATTTGCATGCTTTGGACTATTCAGGATGCTTTACACTTCACTCTCCGGCAGACTTGGAATGCTGTATATTTCAGGCAGACCACATTTTCAATTAAACATTCGTAGAGACAAGTGAACTGGAGCAACATGTACTAAAAATAATTATATGGGCAGTAAGGGTAAAAAAAAACAATAAGAGGAGGTTAACCCAGATTGTTTTAACTGAGTCCGATACTGGAAGTTGAAGGTAAATTTTTTCTCCAGTTTCCAAAATTAGTTCAGGCATAAATCCTTCTAGTCAATTTTTATTGATTTAGTATCCTCTTGGATGAAGCTGAGCAACTTCTGAACTACCATTTCTGGAGCTAAAATTATTGATCCCGAATAGTATCAATCAATAGCTTGCATCAGCACTCATCGCACAGTGAAGCCTCTGATGGTTTAGTCTCCTACAATACATGACACTTGAATAGCCAGATTATTATAATTCCTGGTGTATAACTCCATCCCTTCCAACACTGGGTGAAAAAGACTGTGGTCACGCTCACTATTGCTGCTGCGATTGCTTCACATGTGACCTAGATGTCCTGGGTCTCTCATTTGAGGAGGTTGGCTGGATTGCCCAGGATGTAACCTCCAGATATCAGGCAAGAGATTTAAATCAACACTCCAATTCAACGTCCTAAATTTAGCAACTTGTATTGGTACTTGTCTTGTAAACAGTGAAATAAAGGTCTTCACTTATTAAGATCAGTAAACCAGGCATATTTCTAGCTTTGTCTTCTAAATGTTCATCTTTATTGTAAACTTTCTATTGTGTTACACAGAAGAAATTCATAAGGATAGAAACAAATGTAAAAGCAAAATATAACAAAAGGCATAAGGTCAATTTAAGTAATATCAAGTGAATTTTAATCAAAAATAAATGCCAACTTACAATTAACCAGCAAATGAAACTTTGCACTGAAGGATCCATTCCCAGCTTTATTCTCTGCCGCACAAGAGTAGTGGCCATCGTCCAAGGTGTGGCTAAGGGAACTTATTGTCAAGTCTTTGTCTCCATATTGGTAGCGAGTAGAAGTAGGGAGTGTCTCATCTCCTTTCTTCCATGTCACGTGTTTGATGACTGTAGGTCTACCATCTGTGATGTCACAAGTCAGTGTCACAGACGTCCCTTCAATTGGAGTCTCAGAATGACTTACTCTGGTGCTGAGGGGATCTGGAACATAAATTGCATAATTAATTAGATATTGCATCAAGTTAAAATACATTTTCACCATCTTTTATTGATAAGCAAACTTTCTATTATTGTATATTTCCTCTGAATCACCAAAGTCCACTTGCCTCTTGCTATGATCATTTATTTCCTCAACAATTAGCATCTAAAGATTTAAAAACATGAAGGGAGTTATATTTACAGTTACCATATTCGTTCAACTTATTTGTTATATTAGTATTCTAGTTCTAAATCAGTCTTTAGCTAAAGCTGACCATTTTTATTTATAGTAATTCCTTGTCAACAACCAACAACGAAAGTTTCACCTGCATCCGCATACTGTATTGGATTGATGTGGATGCATAATTTCATGTTAAACAATTTCTCACAGATATTACACCTAATATTTGTAAACAAAAGCTTATGTAAATAAAGTTTGTGATACTTAATATATATCCATGTCTAGAAGAAAGTAGTGCAACAAATGTACTTTGAAAACATAAAACAGGCAAGAAATAGCAATAGTGTTTTAATCAATGGCCTTACAGTTGATTTGAAGGTGAAACTTTGCACTGAAGTCTCCCATCCCAGCCTCATTCTGTGCAGCACAAGAATAGTGACCATCGTCCAACGTGTGATTAGGTGAACGTATTGTGAAGAGATTGTTAGAGAGTGTGTAGCGACTAGAGGTAGGGAGTGTCTTGTCTCCTTTCTTCCATGTCACTTGTTTGATGTCACCTCTGGGATTGCCGTCTGTGATGTCACAAGTCAGTGTCACTAAGTGACCTTCTGTGGGCTCCGAGGGACTTGTCAGTGTCACCTTTGTACTTAGTGGGTCTGAAACAGAAAAACAGTCTAAGAACAAATGAACAGACTGTAGAATAAATTACTTTGTAATGGTGAACCATATTGCATTCTTCACTGACTCAGGAAAACAGCTAAGCATGATTGGCATATACTACCATCCACATGCACGCACACTGTCCCACGATATTGCCCTGGCTTCAAAATAGTTTGACTATGATATTATGTTTAGGGTATGCTACCCACAAAGTTGAGTTAGTTACCTTAGTAAGGTCATTGCAATGTTTCTAATTTGAATGAAATGAAACCGAGAGCATGTTCAAATGGTCAACAGTTCAACCAGTTTCAAGACATGATTCTTTGGCAATCTTGCTGAAAAGGGCCAACATGTCTGCAATACCATTTAATGTTCATTCACCTCAGCACACTTTCTGTTATAAACTACTAAACTGGATCATTCCAGATGAAGAAATAGACTCAGCCACTCCGAGTCCTACAGCTTCAGTAACCATAGCCAAGGCATAGTTGGATTCCTCCAATTTAATCACTGGTGAAGATAGCGACATGTTTCATCTTGATTGGGGTAACTTCAACAAAAATGGTACCAGTTTTTTGATATTTTTTTGATAATAAAGGTTCTAGGCTGGTGATGCATAAATGAGCACTGGCCTAATCATAGAATCATATAATGTCTTTATTATCTTTTCAGATCTACTTTCAAAACATCATTGAATTAATCCAATGCATTGATTTGCCATTGTTGTTACATGATTTATATGTGAGCCTGGTTTTAAATTATTACAGACTATAACTGTAAGTCTTTTTGCACATCTGCTATTTGTAATATTTTTCCATTAATACTATATACATAGGTGATGCTGTGGATTATTTTCAGTACATTTATTGGCATTTAAGTTTAATAGCCAATTGTTTTACCATATTTGAAATTTATATTTAGAACATCTTAGAATAGTCAGCTACTTTGGAAATTTTAGAATATAACATTGTATCAGCAGCAGACATTTTAGCAGTTGACTTCACTGAATTTGATAGATAAATAGTACTGGTCCCAGAATAGAGCCTTGTAGAATTCCACTTTTAACCGTTCTCCAAGATCAAGTTCTCAAAACTACCCTCTGACATATTCTTGTCAAGAAAGATTCTATCCATAGCAGAAATTTCCATTTAATGCTACACTGTTCTAATTTATATATTAGATGCTTGTGAGGAACCGTGTCGAACACATTTGAAAAATATAGGTACATATATTACATCTGTTTCAAAGCCATTATCCATATTGGCAGTCTAATCATAACGACATTCAAGTAATATTTTTACCACCAGAATGGCTCACAAAGTAAGGGATGCTGGTCTATAATTGTTGAAGTTGTTTCTTGGACTGTTTTTGTGAATTGGTGTTACGTTAGCATTTCTCAAATCGTGTGGTATCTGGCAAAGGAACATCAAAGTCTAGACAGTTTCATAAAACATTTACATTTCGTAGGTCTGGTTTCAGATGTTTAAGCTTAAAGGAACATGCAACCATAGTGTTGAAAATGCGTTAAAATCCCCCCCAATTCCCACATACTATTCATGATAGAATATTGTAACACATGTATTTTTTGTTTAATTTTGTAAGAATGTTATACATCATAAAATTAATCTTGAAACGTGCATTTTCACTGACCATGGGCGCTGCCATTGTTGCCCATTTCACGGGGAACTCACGAAGATTAACGCGAGAGAATGCGTGAGTGTGACGTAGGCGGTCCACCACCTCAGCGATATAGGCGTAGCGTAATATGTAAACACTAGCATAGCGAAATGATTCGAGTTGTTTTATGAGTCTTGTGATAATTAAATGCTTGAATATCAAGCATACGGATGTCAAAAGAAGGCAGGAGAAGAGTCCGTGAAAGGAATGAGATTTGTCCAAATGCCAATAAATTATCTACGAAGCACGCTGTCGAAGAGCGAGTTGGCGATCAAATGGCTCCACAATATAGGTACGAGTCATACAGTGGAAACATTCAATTTCAACCGGAAAATGGTTTGCCAGGACCATGTCACCGTTGATATGGAACACAGGTTGCCGGGATTGGGTGAAAGACGACTGTTGAACGAAGCTACTGTCCCCACTGAATTTGTGCACAGAACGAAAAGTTCGGGGCCGAAGCGAAGGGTCGGTGTTGCACGCGAAGAAGGGTCTCGCAAAAGGGACGAACTTAATGTATGCAAATACTATATATGGGGTACTAGAATATCATTCAATGTATTTCCTTTATTATAATAAAAATCAATGATTAGTAAAATATTCATTGCGACTGGAATAATTAGTTGGATTTGTTTACATATGAAAGTGGGCGATAATAAAAAGTTATTAAGCTCCGTCGAACCAACCAAGTCCAAAATGGATTGCGCGATTTCCTTTGTTGCAGTCTCTACTTGAGCATCATTATTCTTTATCCTATTCTTTATGAATGTTTATATTATAAGAGACGGCGTTTTTTTATAGCTAACGCTCTGTAACTAATTAAATGGATGAATATATCTCAGACTCAGTGGGTACGTGAAGAATTAGTTTTGTTTTGCCCACCCGAGGCGCTAGCGGTGGTGGATCTGTGACGTCACACGACCACAGGCGAAATGTCCAAAATGTCAGCCTCCAGGGAGGTTCACTAATTATCCTTAAAAGTTAACAAATCATTTCAGAAAAAAATAACAAAATATGGGATATGATTCAATGAACATTGTTTAATGGTTTAAGCAATTTTTCCTTTTTGGGTTGCATGTTCCTTTAAGTGTTCCTTATATATTATGTAGACAAGACGTCTAGACTATATTATGCAAAATATACAGTGGTGTCAATAGTTGGTAGAGAACATGGCCTGTTTGACTCATCTGTAAGTACAGATATGAAAAAATAGTTGAATATGTTTGCTTTGTTTGTTTGTTTGGTTGTTATAAGAAATTAGTTTCCATAACACTCTATATCACTAATTGTCAACGATGTATTTTTTTAATATGTCTGGTGTAATTCCATAATTTTTTATCATTAAGTTTTATTTGGTCTTTTGTCTTTCTTCAGAATGTAATTTTGCCTCTTTGTGATATTCTGTAGTCATCTGGTACCCTCGGGTACCAGAACACTATTTTGTGCATCATTTTTAATAAATGAATTACGCTGATGATAATAAATTTGTCATATATCTGATTGCATAATGTAACTTAGATGTTAGCATCATTGTTTAGAAGTATCAGATGTAAACTATTGCAATAATAAACATCATCAAGGTAAACACACAGCAACTGTCCAGTTTAACAGAGATCTACTGGGTTACTGGTATACCCTCTACCACTGACAGAGCAATTAGTTACAGACACCATGGGTGATAGAAGGCTGGCAGTGGCCAGCTAGTCTATTGGGGTGGGGTGTACTGATTCTAGTTGCCCCAGTATACAGTCATCACAGGAGTTCATGACCTGAGATCTGCTAAAAGCCCAGGCAGAAACAGGCAACATTTTTACATTTTGCTTTCTTGGGAGTCCCTGAGATGCTTTTAACAAAAAAAAAAAACATTGTGAATAATGAAAATACCCTGATATATGTATACGCAAAATTTTAGGAAAAGCTTCAGTAAAGTTTTTGAATAAAACAGGAAGACTGAAAATGGACCAGTTTTTAGGCCCTGGAGGACCATAGGAGGCATAAAAGTGTGTCCAAGTAAAATTTATATTGTGACAGTACCATAAGATGCATCTATGCAAGATTTGAAGAAAATATTGATCTTCAACACTTTCTGGGATCTGAGATCTGAGAGCAAACAGCACAGTGCACGGCATAGGGTGCACGGTGGACACAAAGTGATGCCATCAGTCCATTGGACATTTTGGCCAAAGAACAAAAAGCATACATCGGTTGATCCAGTCACCATAACATCTGTTTGCAACTAGTTTGAGCCTTTGAGGTCAGCTGATCAATTGGGACTTTTTCAGTACAATAAAGATAATGTGTAACAACTTCAGTTGTCTGTCTTTTGCATTAATGTGTCTGTAGTGTAGTCTGGAAATGGGATGTTATCTTAGTTTATGTTATATACTGCTACTCACATGCCACATTGACAGTCTGACTTGCAGTGCCCCAGACATCAGTGCTGTCTCCATGTCGAGTGACAAGACAATACAACTTTGTGTTGTGGTCACTGCGACTGAAGGACACTTTGTAGGTGGACTGTAGGTGAAAGGTTGTGCTATTCCAGGTGGTAGTTCTTTTCTGCAGTGGGCCGTTGAGTCCTTTCCTCCAGTAGATGTCTGCTTTGGGTTTCACTCGACTCACGTCACAAGTCACCTCCACCTCAGTGTTCTCTGTCACCCTTTGACCAAGTCCAGTCACAGACACTCCTTCTGGTCTCACTGAAATAAACAGAACATTGTAGTTTAACCAATCAGATGTGTGTGTTTGTTCGTGCGTGCTTGGATGCATGTGCATGTGTGTGATTGCCTTCATAAAACAATCCTTTTTTACCACTGAAAGTGAATGCACATTTAGATAGTTGCCCCCAGTTGATTTTTTTTAATAGGCCAATAAACCTTGAAGATATCGTAATTTTTTGTGTGAGTTAAAGTTACAGGGTTATAATGGACGTAAAATGATGACATGGTTAGTGGATATTTTATGCCAGTGAAGATACAACTGGAAATAAGATATTCGAGTAGACTGTTTCATGATGATTGTATATATTATTACTGGTCACCGAAAGTCTTATAGTCACTATATCTTTGGCAACAAACAGTGTAGAAACTTGAACCTAATGTCCTTTTATATGTTTTGAAGTATGAAAAATCCAGTGCAACTATTATTTTGATGAAATAAATGAAAATAAAGTTATACCAGCCATATATGGATTAAAATGAACGTAAAGTGGGTAAAAATGGACAGGAAATGTTGGATGTAAAACATACTTTACTGTCATATTTGGAAAGATTATTAAAAGTCAAGTCCAGCAGGACCAAAATATATTTAATATCTTCAGTTTTGATGGAGATATGAACAATATACTAATTGGTTGTGTTTTACATTACATTCTGCTATTTTTTCAGTATAGTTTTTTATTTTCAGTATTAGCACTTTAGATAAATTTTACATACCGAAAATAATATATACCATAATTTAAATTTACATACATTTAAGTAGGACATCAGATTCGACCACTTTTTCAAAAACACTATAGATATCCCCATTTCGTGTTGTTAAATCTGTTGTAGTCGGCAGTAAATCACATATTTCCTTGGAAGTTATTTCTCAGAAAATTAACCTGATAATTGACTAATGGTTTGTTTTATTTCATTAAATGTCGCCACATACACACGTACCAAGAGTGAAAGGCAACTGCATATAGAGAACATTCAACATAGGAACAAAACCATGCTAGTACACCATGTGGAGGCAATTAAGCAGGCAAAGAAAGACCCATGAGTTGTTAAAGAACTGCTAGATGATGTTGGAGAAGCTGGACTTCCACAGGTACTCCACAATGTGATATTCTGGATGCTGAAAGGCGTACACACTGTCAAAACAGAAGCACGCATGCATGCCCTGCATCAATCAGCGTCATTCGTATCTCAACAAATCATGTAGACTCACATATCTGATCGTCAAGCATTGTATATGCCCAAGTCAGTAGATGCACCTGGTTTCTCCTTAATGCTTGGCATATCACAATACTGCGACCAATGGAGAAGCCAGCAGAAGTCCTCTCAAAGTCTGGAGTTGACATTCCATACAAGAGTCAAACAATGCATAACTCAAACTGCCGAGGGAGTGCAGCACAACATAGAGGAACACACTGGGAGCTAAGTGCACTCAGGTATTCATCGGCAAAAAAGGCTTTGCTTTTTTGTTGATAACATTGATGGTCAGATACACACATCTGAGGGTAAGAATTTGTTTCATGCGATAGCAATGGCTGTGTACCAGAGACAACCTACGATGGATGATAGAGCACACCTGACCGAGGCACAGCATCCAGACAGTCACCTACCATCATTATCATCATATCATAAATAGCATGGCCGTTGTGCTTGAAGTGAGTGTTCACAAAGGTCACACTGATAATTATCAAGACCTTTCAGCATTCTTTATCCGCGCAATTGACAATACGTCTTTCGGCTACTGCGAGGTTCTGGTGACTACAGCACAGTTCGTTGAAAGATCATAGGAGGGAACTAAGAAGAGCTGGCAGAACTTCTGACCAAGACAATAAGGTTAATGATAACACACCCACAAATATATAAGGGCTTTCCTGAATAGCAAGGAAACAAACGCGAGCCTCACTTTGTACCCTATATAAAAGGCTGTCCAGTTCTGCAAAATGTCTACCCTCTCTCCCACATACGAAGGTGTCTTTGCAGCCCATTTATCTGCAGAATTCATAGTACACAGGAGTAAGCAGATACATTGGTGACACTATGTACTGCAGTTTTGTGCACTGGGTGATCTAGGTATCATTGTAAACATTTATTTCAATGAAACAGATTTACTTGCGTTGGCATTGCACAAAGTTCCAGAACTCCACGCAGAGAGCATCATATTGATGAGCACAGGAGCTAAGTGACGCCCTGTCAAACTCAAACCTCTCTATGATGCTCTGGGTCTTAACAAGACAAGCAGCTCTACCAGGGTTTCATGCACTTACTGGTGCAGACATCACTGGACACAGGACACAGGAAAAACGAAAACCTACATACTTCAAGATGTTCCTGAAAGTTCCCGTCGTGGCCTTGAGGTTGGAATGTATCCGTCAGGCCAGGTGGCTGCTATGAACAAGTCCTGTTTTCAACCCTACTGCTGTGACAGTGATGCAGGTAAGATAGCACATACTGCATGCACACTATCAAGCCAACATTTGTGCACAGGACATAGTTGCAGAATTCACTATGCTGGATCCTGTAGTCCTGACTAGGATGGCATGAGGATAATGAAGGAACATACATTCCCACCGTTTCAGACATATCACCAGCATTTGCAGAACTGGTGAAATGTAGCAGTGCTGTGAGCAAGTGTAGGGTTAGATATTCACGTAAGGCGCACATCATGACATGAATATAACTGTGCAAGTGTGAAGCAGCTGAAGAGACTTGCACCAACGGTCTGGATAGAGAGGTCCAGTGTGAAGAGGAGAGTCATTTTGCAGACGAATATGATGACTGGAGTGTCTTGCCAAACATGTTTCATACGGATGTACGTATACATGTTGGTATAAATTGCCATTTCAGAAAATATCACAAACACATTAAATGATTAATGCCCAGGTTTATTTACTATTTTTTTCTATTTTTGCATCATATTTAGAATGACAGGATATCTACAGTCATTGGTGTGCAACTATAGGTATACCAAAGAAACGCAAGCCAACAAAACATATATTCATACATTCTACACAAAATAGTAATGAAAAACATGTCACATACAACTACTGAGGGCCATAGACAGATAATATAATGTTTGCCGTTTACCATAATATTTACATATTTTCAGGAATTTAGAAGCAGTAGAACAATATCACTACAATTTGAGTATTTTTTGTCACGGAAGTCATGATGACAAAATTGGCATTTTGGAAGGCCCTAAATGTCTTCAGAATTATTCAATAAAATTTATATATATTATGTGGAATGCCTGTGCAGAATGAGGAAAGGGTTATTATGGTGTTAAGATCAATATTATTTTACACGTTCTGGCTATCTCTGGCTGCTCTGTAGATAGCAAACATCTGTCAAGTGTCACAGATACACTGATCTTGTGTCACTTTATATAAACATTGTTTTCAAATGTCATCAAGTAACAACTTCTTGGTTATGACAATTATTCTAATGAAAACATACATTTAAGCTAATATATCCTATTAACATACAGGTTACTATCTACACTAGACAAAAAGTGGAAACTGCATGCAACTTTTCAGTTTAACATGGATCTAATGGGTTGTTGACATAAGCATAGCATAATCACCAATAATGGATTAGTCACATGTCAGTGTCCAGTATCCACCAACTGGTGTAAGACCACCATAAGGAATTCATTAGACATTAACAGACGCAAGACTTCCTAACAGAACTGGTGTTATGCAGGTTGTTTGAATTTCTGTGAGGATTTGTTTATTGTTGGGTGAGTAGAAATGGTGTGCTTAGTGTGTTGTCAAATGTAAAGGAAGCATATGTTTGCGTATAATCTTGGCAAATGGCTTTAAAAATCATCTAAATAGTATTTAAAACTTAAAAACCATTGTTAAAAAAAATTCTATTTGGTCCCATAGTGATTTAGCAACCATTTAAAAAATATACGTCTTATGGGACAAGAATTTGAAATATACTATTTTTGGAATTTTCCAGCTTTCGTGTCCGCCATTTTTAAATATGGTGGTCGTCAATACAAATGTCACAATATCTATTAAAAAAAAAGTGATATTGAGCAGGAACATTGATGATATTGGACAGCGTGGTGGATAGCGATATAATACAATTGACACGTGACCTTCAGCTGACTTTCAGATATCTGCCATTTTTAAAGATGGCGTCCCACTAAGTCATTTATCCATATATTGAGAACTACGTAATCTACAGCCACAAAATCGATGTCAAAATGTAGGGTTTTTAGATATGATTATTTAAACTGTATTACTTTTGACCTTTACTGAATTTCAAATATTCGCCATTATGTAATATCCACCATTTTAAAAAATGGCTTCCGACAAAATCTATTATGTTCACAGCTGAAGTTGATGTCAAAAAGTAATTTTTTAGAAGCATTGATATGTTGTACAGCTGCACTGTATTACGTTTTAATTTCAAAGACATTCAAATGTCTGCCATTGTTAAATATGGCACCCATCAAACCTTATTATTTCCAAATTGTAAGAGAGCCTATGTCGTAAGCTGATGTGAAAATATACATGTTTTTAGGCATCATTTAAAATTTTTTTATCAAGATATTCTGTATAATGGACAGCCAATTCAAATATTAAAAGCAAACAATTCTTACTGCGAACTCCCAAGCTGTTCATTCATCCCCCCACGATGTCCATGTTGGCTTTAGGCACCAACACTGCCCTATGCAACTTGTCATGTAGCCACACAGATCATGTGACATGCACCAATATTACAAAGATTTTTTAATGCACAGCTGCATTGTGTCAACTGAATCTGGACTGGATTCTGGCGCTGGTGTTTCCTTGGTTTGCATGGCCATGTTGCTGGTGCTATCTAGGCTCCAGAGATTTGGGGATGAGTGAGTCTAAGACTACATCCCGTACTCAAACATTCGCCTGCACCTGTGCTCACCTTATATGTTCCAACCATGGTCACGGTTATTGTGAATTTATGCAGTGTATGTATTCATTACACGTTTTATAATCAGTTTGATAATGTTGTGCAGAATTGGACTGTATTATTTGGAGATGACAAATGTGTGCTATTTGAGCACATTTCGTGACTTTTATGTGGCTGTTTCACCTGTTCCAAGAATTGCTCAGCCATGACATAGCTTGTGCCACTGGTCACAAGGTTATGCTGCCCCAGGCATTGTTTAAGGTAATTAAGAACACGGGTATTTCGGCATTCACTCGTGGATGCAGAGCTGGTCATGACAAGCAACAACCAATTCGCCAGATAACTGGACATCGACCAAGCCCTGCACTTGTGTGGCGGCAATCCTGTGTGAATGGTGCAAACCTGATATCGATCAAGGATTACTTCATTGATCACCAGTCTAAGGCGTCTGTAGCAATGTCAGCATAAGCAGCACCAGCATCAACCACAACAGCATCAGCAGACGTGATAATACCATCGGCAGAGGCGACAGGGTCAGCAGCAGCGACGACAGCATCAGCAGCGACGATGAGTGTCAGCAGCGATAATGACAGCATCAGCAGCGATGATGACAGCATCAGCAGCGACAATGGCAGCATCGGCAGTGACAACGATACCGACAGCAGCGACAACAATAGTGTCAACAGCAGAGATGACAATGCAGCAGCGACGATACAGTCAGCAGCGATGACAACAGCAACAGCAGTGATGATGACAGCGTCTGCAGTGACAATGATATCGTCAGCAGCAGCGACGACAGCATCAACAGTGACAATGACAGTGTCGGCAGCAACAACAATACCATCGCAGCGGCACCGACAGCGTCAGCAGTGATAACGATACCATCAGCAGACGACGATACTGTGAATAAGAACTGTAAATTTGGTGGAGACCTGCCTAGTGATTTAGGGTTTGTTCAGTGGAACGCCCGCTTTGTACATCCCAGGATAGATGAATTGCAGTTAATAATGGAAAACTCAAAACCTGAGGCTGACGTGCTTGGCATCACAGAAATATGGCTGAATGCAACCTACAGTGACACTTCTGTGGCTATCGACGGCTATAACCTTGAGGGACGAGACAGGTCCACAGGTAGAGGTGGAGGAGTGGCTGTCTACCTCCTTGACAGAGTGCTGTACAATTGATGACATGATCTAGAGAAAGATCAACTTGAGGATCTCTGGGTTGATTGAAATCAAATTTCCCTGCTCCCTCAGTGTCCTGCTGAGAACCGTATATCAACAACCGGATAATACCCCTATTGACAACTGGTGCTTACTGATCGAATTCACACTAGAAAGAACTCAAGGTGAGAGTAAGGAGACAATTCTTATGGGTGACATAAACATCAACTTTATGAATGGTGTAGCCACAAATAAGGAATGGCGAGGTGTCAACGCATTCCAACTAACACAGGTCATCACATCACCTCCCAGTATAACTGCAACTAGTGATACCCTGATTGATAATTTCTACAAGACACACCGGCAACACGTTAGAGCCAGCATGATCACCAATAGTAATGTTATGCAAACACAATTCAACAAAGACTGCTATCCCCTTTGCAATCACATATCAACAATAGAAACACTTTGATACAAATCATTTTGTGCACGATCTTCATCAGATGCCATATTCAGATATTTCTAAGCCTACTGATGTCGATGATGCATTGGATGCATGGATGTGTTTTGGTGGTTTATGTGACACACATGGGCAAGTGAAGCAGAGAAATGTCAAGCGCAAACAACAGCCAGACTGGCTCACAGGAGAGATCGTTGTTGCCATGCAATAGAGAGATAAGCACATGGCAGATGGGACAACTCTAAAGTGTGGCAAAACAAGGTGACCAAAAGGATCCAGACAGCAAAAACATCTTTCAACCAACATGTCATTGAAGAGAACACCAGAAATCCACGGCAACTGTTGGCGTATCTGCGTGAAACGTGTCCACGTGATGTAACAAAAACACCATGAATCATCAGGGATGGTGAACTAGAAATCACAGAACCTGAAAACATTGCAAACACTTTCAACGAATATTTCACAAACATAGCCAGTCACTAGTGACAGCCAACAGTCGCACTAAGTGTTACTATCATGCAACAACTGAGCAAACCACAACATCAATGTGATCAAAATTGGCGACTGCGACATAATGCCAAGTCCTACTGGCAGAAACATCGGCGTTATATTTGACATAGAAGTTTCAATGGTCAGTCATGTAAAACATGTCTGCTGCACATCATACTACTATCTAAGGAACATTGCATCGATCAGATCATGCCTTACCCAAAAATCCGCAGTTTGCCATATTCTCCTTGACATATTGAGAATTGACTCCCAGACTGCCTAATATTCAAGTTACAAAGAGTGCAAAAAGCTACCGCTTGGCTAGTGGTCCACTGCCACAGATGGGAACAGATCACACCAGTTCTCATTAAACTGCAATGGCTTGCTTTGAAACGACGTGTTCAGTACGCAATCCTGCTACTGGCATTCCGTGCACAACATGGACTGGTGCCACCTTACATCACCAACCTACTCGAACAAAGGGCCACAAGAGTGTTGCGCTTAACCTTCAACAATGATTTGTACATGTCGTCATCTCGCAGCTGATATGGAGACAGAATTTCCTCAGTATTTGCTCCACGATTGTAGAATTGTCTTCAAGTTGAGATGAAACAAACCTGTAACATTGTGACTTTTAAAAGACTGTTAAAAACTCACCTATTCCGGGCTGTGTATGGAATGTAGATTCCAGTCAGTATATTTAATTATTATTAATTATTAATTTTTACCTATTTATTATCTTGTACATGTTTTAGATTAACTTTACAAAATGTCTTCACACATTTATTATCAATATACCATTTATTTTAATAATCATCTTTATGGAAACGGTATTGTAAAGACAAACAGAGAACACATTCAACACATACTTGTGTCGAGTTGTCAATATGATCTCTTTCTGCTTAGTGTTGTGTTTGTTTACTGAGATAAGTACATTTACTGAAGAAATTTACTATAATTATGTGAAATGTGAAACAGATAATTAAGTAATGCTTACAATCCTAAGACCTAACAGACAACAAGTATTTGCAATTTCACTTGTCTGGTGGCAAATTCTGTTGTTGCAGGCTAACGGACAAGCAGAATTTCGAGCCCTGCAGTGGGCAGCTGCTAGACAAAACAGGCAAATATGAGCATCTAGTTTTTGGGAGGCCCATAACAGGTGTCCTTAGAAACATTCAGTCAACTACCAGTGGGGTACAAATTTCGTGTGAACTACTTAATAGTATGTAGGATGCATATGCAAAATGTGTGAAAAGGTTAACGAACAAGTGTGAATAAACAGGCAAACTGTGAACATTTACCTTGTTGCCTTACTTAGCCCTAGGAGGCCTTTAGAATTATCCAATGAAATAAAAATGTCTCAGGCATGATAGCAGTGCTGTAAGATATGTCTATGTCAAATTAGACAAATAGACCCCCAACAGTTTCTACATATGGGAGTTATTGATGGACAGAGGACACAGAGTGATGCCATAAGTGCACTGCATGTTTGGTCCAAAGGACTAAAAAACAGGGCAAGTTGCCCTGAATTCCTCTGGACTATATAATGAGTTGATCATTATGAATTAAATGTGTTTTGGTGAATCATAGTCACCACCTAGTCTCACTGTAACCACCTAATTTGTATTTTCTCTGGCTATTCATATCAGATTACCAGCTAAATTGTGTGAAAACAGCAGACAATATCAATGAAGTGTACGGTTTTTCACTCTATAGTTGTCTAGAATATTTATTTTCAATGTTTGTTAATTCTCACTTCCAGGTGACGATATGTCTTTAAGCTTAATCACTAGAAAGTTAGCTGATGGAATATCAATTACCCTGGGGTAGCTAACTACCTATGCTTTCCATGCAGGCTACCTGGTTTTCAATGTATGGCAGTGGGCAGCCACAAAATACACAATAATCACATAGGCATCATTTGGTTCTGGCAAGCCAACCAGCCTCTAGGGTTCAGAGCACAGTTAGATTTCCTGGTGTGACCCATATGAATGTAGTACTTTAATAATTGTGTCATATTAGATTTTGAATAGAATTGTTATGTGAACTGAGTACAGTAGGGCAGGCATACTAGTAGATTCAGTGCTATGATGTATGTGCAGCGTAATGACGCATGTTAGGCAGAGTGTAGCTGGCATAGTGATATTTAGCCATTTTTTCTTATATGCAGAAAAACATGCTAATTTTTTTCAATATTGATGGACATGCATGCATTTTAAAAGAGCCTGAGATGTGATTTTGACAACAATGTATTAGTATATCAGTGACATGACTGCAGTGACTGTGTAGAAATAAAAAAGCCAGTTACAATTTCTTTATAATCTGACAAAACATTAACGTGGCCGCCAATTGGAAAAGGAACAGTGCTCTGTGTCCTCTAGAGTGGAGGTCAAGTCAAGCCGGTCGGAATAAACAAGCATTCTTTCCCAGCCTGTTAATTAGCAGACAAAGGCAAAATATGGATATGTAGATTTTGAGGAGGCTATGAGGTGCCCTTACAAACATTCAGTCCAATGTAAATTGTAGTATCTTCATTGTAATCATCTAATTGGTATTTTCTCCAGATTATTCATATGAGATTATCAGAAACACAGCCATATTGTGTGAATCCAGCAGACAACATCAATGAAGTGTATGAATTTTCACCCTGTATTTGTCTAGAATATTATTTTCTACCTTTGTCAATTGTCACTTACTGATGACAAATAACTGACAATATACTTTTAACAAGTAGACAATTTACACCGAAGTCACACGATTTTAAAGATAATTAAACAAACATAAAAATAAACACAACTTCCATATTTAGTAATTAATTAATTTATCTTATTATAATATTGTCATATTGTTTTAGTATATTTATTTATTCCAATATATATCATATTTATATTTTTAGCTAACGTTTATATATTTACATGCTTGATTTTACTGTATACATGCATTACTACGTGACTTAAATATTGTGTTTTTATGCAACCTCCAAAGTGCAAAATGTATTTCCATTCTATGAATTGGACAATAAAGTTATTATATATTATATAAAAAGGTGTACCTTAATGTAGCTTAAAACATGCATGCAACAAGTTACTCTCCATTTTAACAGGGATCTGCTGGCTTATTGATAGAGCCCCTACCACTGCTTCGGAAAGCAATTTGTCAAGCAGTCCCTCCAATATACAGATCCCCACAGGAATTCATGTCATCGGATCAGCTAATAGCCCACGCAGCAATAGGCAAAATATTAAAGGGTAACAAAGTCAACAGTTTGGAGCTATGCACCTAAACGAGTTTATACAAACTAACCATCTGCATCTACAATAAAACATTTCATATCAGTGATTTACTCAGAAAGTTGTCTTAAAGTTGTCTTTAATAACTATGTCACTCAGGTATGCAGGTATTGCAGTACCTCAGGTATTGCAATACCTCAGGGAGTTTGACACCCCTGCCATGCAGAGTTGTAAACCACTGCCTTGTGGTATAGGTTCTTGTCAAAACCAAAGGCTAAGGGAGCAAACCCTAACCAGAAAACCATATCACTGTGGCAGCATCAAGGGCGGTTGATGTATGGAACTCCCAACATCTCTCGACCAGCCACTGCAGGGACAAATAGTTTGTGCCTGTCTTGACATGTTCTTGCCGGTGTGAGACCTCTATTTGTTCCCCGAGAGAGTGTCGCTAGTAACTTGCAAAAGCCAGCGGCACTTCAACACTTTTTGCAAGCAGCTTCCATGAAATGTACAACTGCACGAAACTCCATACCGGATCAGCCGTCGCCCGGGTTACCAAGAACCGCACTGCTCGACCTCATCTTCCGTTGACAGTGGAAAATCAGCTAGGAAGAAGAAGACAAAGAAGACAACTACTGACAATTGGACAATGGAACGTCAGGACTCTCCTCGACCGAGAAGGAGCTAACCGACCAGAAAGACGTACGGCACTAGTAGCAATGGAACTTGCAAAATACAACATCGACATCGCCGCCCTATGTGAATCAAGGTTCTCAGAGTCTGGTAGTCTCAACGACTTGGAATACTCTTTCTTCTGGAGTGGCAAATCCGAAGGAGAAAGAAGGGAGGCCAGAGTGGGCTTTGCTATCAAAAAGGATATCATCACAAGGCTGACAGAAATGCCATGGCCAGTAAACGACAGAATCATGATGATGAGATTACCTCTGAGCAAGGACAACTTTGCTACAATTATCAGCGTGTATGCTCCGACAATGACAAACCCAGATGAAAACAAGGAGGCCTTCTACAACCAGCTGGCAAGTGTGCTCAGTGGCATCCCTCATACAGATAAGGTACTGCTGATACAATCATCTGTAGGAGACTTCAATGCGAGGATAGGAAGAGACAATGACAAGTGGCCCTTGGTTATGGGCAAACATGGGATTGGGAAATGCAACTCCAATGGCGAGCTTCTACTGGCTCTGTGCTCTGAGTTTGAACTGACAGTGACGAATACCATGTTCAAGCAGAAGGATGAATGCAAGACCACCTGGATGCATCCTCGTTCGAAACACTGGCATATGATTGGCTTCATCATCATGAGGTGTCGGGATAAGATGGACATCCACAGCACCCGAGCTATGCGTGGAGCAAACTGCTGGACCGATCACCAGATGCTGAGGTGAAAAGTGGCTTTCAGAATACGACAAAAGCACAACAGGCAAGGGACAAATAAGCCGACCAAGCTGAACATTGCACAACTAAGTACCACCAGCCATAGGGAGAGTTTTGAGCAGGAGATGGACAGTGCTCTCGCCCAATGGGAGGAGAAGGAAAACTCAACACCAGACGAGGAATGGGCAGCTCTGCAGCAGGTCGTGTACAACACAGCCAAGACATATCTTGGCAAGCCAGACAGAAAAAAAACCAGGACTGGTTCGACCCCAACGACCAGGAGCTACAGATTATTATGAGTAGAAGAGACCAAGCCCACCAGAGAGTGTTGCAAACCAGGAGCACTAGATCCACCACAGCAGCATACAAAGATGCATGCAGACTGCTACAAAAACACACCCGTGCACTGAAGTCGGACTGGTGGGAAAGGAAGGCAGTGGAGCTGCAGAGAGCTGGTGACAGAAACAACATGAAGGGCTTCTACAGTGGCCTGAAGGAAGTGTGGGGACCCAAGAAGAAAGGACCTGTTCAACTAAAATCAACTGACAGCAAGAGAGTTGTGGCAAGATGGAGTGAACACTTCCAATCGCCGGCCTGAAAGATGGCAAATCACCTGGAGGAGATGGAATTCCTGCAGAAGTATGGAAGCATGGAGGAGACAGTCTGTTCAGCAGACTGCACCAACTCATCACCAATGCCTGGGAGATGGGTTCTGTACCACAAGCATGGAAGGATGCCAGCATTATAACCATCTACAAGAAAGGTGCTCGAACAGACTGTGGGAACTACAAAGGAATCTCTCTTCTTTCCATAGCAGGCAAGATCTTCGCGAGGATCCTCCTCAACAGACTATCTACCCACAAAACACCAGAGGTAGTTCCAGAGACACAATGTGGCTTCAGAGGTAACTGGAGCATCATAGATATGATATTTTGTCTCCGACAACTACAAGAAAAGTGCATTGACCAGGACCGACCACTGTACATGGTATTTGTTGACTTCAGTAAGGCGTTCGATACAGTTGGGAGGACTGGACTATGGCAGCTACTGAAGAAGTATGGCTGCCCAGAGAAGTTCACAACAATGATCGAGGCACTACATATCGGAATGATGGCGAATGTTAGTGTTGATTCTGCAAGTCTCGGAATCGTTCAGGGTCACAAATGGGGTCAAGCAGGGTTGTGTACTGGCCCCCACGCTCTTTTCCATCTTCGTATCAGCAATGCTCGACGATGCTTTCCGAGAAATGGGGGATGGCGTCTACATACAGTACAGACAGAGCGCTGACCTATTCAACGTCGCACACTTCAGAGCGAAGACCAAGACTACTCGGATACTGATGAGAGAGCTGCCATTCGCAGATGACAGTGCACTGGTTGCACACTCTGCTGAAGAGATGCAGAAAATAGTGGATGCTTTCTCCAATGCATCAAAGAAGTTTGGCCTGAAGATTAACATCAAGAAGAAGGTGCTGTACCAACCCAACTCTACAAGAACCCGAGAGGAGGATATCATGATTGATGGAAACAAGCTGAACTCTGTTCTGGAATTCACCTACCTTGGAAGCACTATATCAAGTGAAGGATGCATTGACGATGAAATACAGAGGAGGATGGCCAAGGCTAGTGCATCTTTCGGCCAACTACGCCAGAAACTCTGGAACAACCACCATGTGTCCATGCGGGTTAAAGGCAAGATATACCGTGCAATCGTGCTGCCCTCCCTCCTATATGGAGCCAAGGCCTGGACAGTGTACAGATGACAGGTGAAAAAGCTGCATGCCTTCATGATGCGATCATGAGGATAACCTGGATGGACAAAATGACAAACAAGGAAATACTCGAACAGACAGGGCTGCCATCTATGGAAGATCTTCTGATCAGAAAGAATCTCCGGTGGACTGGACACCTCATGTGGATGTCACCAGACAGGCTACCGAAGCAGGTTCTCTACTCCCAACTGTCTTCTGGTCAGAGAAAGAGAGGGCGCCCTCGTCTCCGGTTCAAAGATACCATCAAGAGAAACATGAAGCTGAGAGTCATAAAGATCGACTCATGGACGTCACTCTCACAGCAGATAGATAAATGGAGAGCAAGTGTCACCAAGTGTTCTGCCGGTTCAGCTGTCACAACAAAGAGAGCCAAGTGGTTCATTAAAAGTGCCTAACATGGATGGGTCTACAATTAACTCGCAACAGCAATATGTCACATTGTTCCTCATACGGTTCTAGCAACAGTACAGGGAAAGACAGTATCAGTGAGCTGTCTTGTATGTTACACTTTGATTCGACCAGATCTGAAAGAGTGGTCCAATGGATTCCTTGGAATTGAAATTCACAGACACACTGCGGAAAGTGCGGATGCCAGATGACCGGGACCGGGTCCGATTGACCTAACGATGAAAACGACCACCAACAATTGTCAACATTTTCCTCATCTATCTTACATACATATACATACACTATGCTACAAAACAAATCACTTGTATTCCTCTAACGAAGAAAATTCATGTGATACCATAATATCGCTATATAAGTTAGCTTTACACAAAATACTGTTAGACGGCACGTTTGTGCGATCAAATATTTATTAACTTTACTTACTGCATTGGCATGAATGAATCATTATGAACTGCAGGATATTATAAGTTTTATTATAATATAATAATAATGTTTCATTTCATGTAGTGCCACATGTATAATTGTTTGTGGCACTTCACAACATACTGCTATTAAAAGAATATACAATAAGAAGAAAACTACCCACAGGTAATATTTTAAAATAAATAATAAAAATATATGTGTCTATATATAATTAACTATAATGACCTATTACTCTTAAAATCATAAAATACCATACAAATTCTATAACAACAACAGTGATAAATGAATGTAAAGGTATGGTTTATAGCAATAAATAGTTAAAATGGTAAAATACACCAGGAGTAGTTAAAATAATTACGATAAAACAATAATAACACACATTATGCATGAGAAAATATTACTCAAGTTATTGTTCTACTTATGAATAATAATAATAATATGTTACTGTTTTAGTGATTATTGTTAAAACCTTAGTAATTGCTTACATAATATAAGTGTGCTTGTTTGCAGGGATCTTCATAGAAATATTGTTAAAAAACAATGTGACGTATACATTTTATGACTAATAGGAAATTTGAGTAATTATATAGACAGATATGTTTTTATTATTTATTTTTAAATATTACCTGTGGGTAGCATACTTCTCATTGCATATTATTTTTAATAGCAGTATGTTGTGAAGCTCGACAAACAATTATGGATTTGGTGCTATATAAAATAAAATATTAATATATTATTATAATATCTTTGTGATAATAATAATAAATTATTATTATATTACTTATAATTAATTAAACTATTTCACACATGTGAATGCAGTAAGTAAAGTTTGTGCCGCCTAACAGTATTTTGTGTAAAGCTAACTTATATAGTGATTTTATGGTAACTGTATAGCCGCCAAAGACGTTGAGTTGCTGTTGAGATCTGCCCGTTTGTTTCATAAATTTTCTTTGTTAGAGGAATCCAAGTGTTTTTTGTAACATGGTGTATGCATATGTATGTAAGATATGTGAGAAGTTTGGCAGCTGTTGGTGATAATTGTCATGGTTAGGTCAGAAAATATGCACAGTTCACGCCGACCAAGTCGATTCCACTACATCATTATGTTTCTAAAATGGCGTAGTCCAAAACATTTTGATGGCTATGTGTTCTATTTTTTGTGGTAAACCACTGACATTAAAAATATGATTATTGTTGAAAGTTGTTACTTTTTAGTAACACAATTAGGCCCATATCATCAAAGTAGGCACTTCAACAACAAAAATCAAAATCATCATAGGATATTAAAAATAAGCTTAGATGCATTTTATTATGATACCTTTATAAGATCCAAAGTTATTGCAATTTAAAGATGGGAAAATGGTGCAAAACTTGTGTATCTCCTATAATGGTAAAATGAGTTATTTGTTTTCTGTTAATAAATATTTTAACAAAAGTGACTTTAAAATGGCATAACTTTGTTATTTATATAACTATTAAAATACTGTTTGCAGTATTTTTAAAAACACTGAATGGAGTAATACATTTTCAATATTGATGTTTTTTCATACTAATCAATTCAGTTAATTAGCTGATATTAGTTAAGTAATGCACCAAGTTAACATACCAAAACATTCTAATTAAGACCAGCAGAGTCCATAAATTAAAAATATGTCGATAGTTATACATATTATGCAGTGTGTATAACCCATAGATATAAATAGAACACCCCACTAGAACACTAGATCACTTGGGCCCTATCAGTTGACACACGATACTTTGAAGTCAACATGGCCAGTGACAGCCAGGCTACAGCAGGGCAGAAAGGCCATTGCAGTGCCTGTATATACATAGGATTGCACCAAGTTTTCTACATAATTATCACGTTATTTATTTACTGACGTCAGTTAGCCAGTGTTGTTTAATTGTGTACAGTGTGTTCAAACAGTTGCCTCTCTGATATGCCAGTATGAAACAAATCAACAGGCTTATACTTAGTATATACAGTGTCTCCCTGTGTGAGGGGTGAGTACAGCTTAGTACTATTTAATTTGTTGTTCTACCAGATCCACAATTGCTGTGGTGTTTTACAAAAAAAAGTCATTTAAAAATCAACCAACTGAAGTCCATCCTCCAAAAACATTGGAGAGAACACACACACCTATATAATTAATTACAATTTTACACATTAAAAAACAGACCATGCAAAGTGGGTGAGAGAATAGGGAAAACAACAACAAAACAGAGCTGCCAACATTACTAACAACAACAGTAGTAGAAAAGGTAGAAAAGTAGTAATATTAAGATAGTGTCAATAGTAATAACAATAAATAAATAAAATTAGACAAACTACAACAAAACATCAGGGATGTCATGGTAACAGGTTTCCTTAAAATGACCACAGTTTCCCTTTCACTTTGCTCGGCATTCAGGTATTTTCTTTTCATCTGGGAATCTGCAGAAGGCAGTACCCATTATCATTAATTAGTAGTCATAAAATAGTACCATATTATAATTAGGCTATTAGATTAATATAAAATATGTCACTCACACTACAACTATGCACTGTAATATTATTAAAAAAAAATTTGGTACATAATTCATCCAACATGTATTATTGTTGATTAATTTTCATATGACTGTAATGTCTTAAAACTATTCATTTCCTAAATTAATGGCAGTGGAACATAAATATGTTCGCAAACTATAACCTAAGCTATATTGTATAACTGAGATTCTCCCCTGTGGAAAGAGACTCTGGATCCTGTTTTCTGTCGGTTGGTACAGTTGTACGCTACACAGGAAATAATCATACTTGCTAGTTCACAATGACTGTTGTAGCCAGCATGTCCCCAAATGGATTAACGTTGTTCACATCAGTGTCAACCACCAAACTGGCCAGAGACAGAGTAGTCATCTGGGATATTGACCTCAGGTTAAACTCATTTCCAGGTCACAACCCTTCCCCTAATGACTATATAAGCTGGAGGCTACAACCCATCCCACTGCATCATTATTCACATAGCCAAGGAACCACAGTGACCAATATTTAGATCCCTACCCCAACACAGTGAACCAACTCAAAACATTCAACAGCTGGCCCTGCTGGTCTACCCCATAAATTAATCATGAGCTGTCTTATATGGTGTAGGGCTAGGGGCACAAAGACACACATCCAAGTTAAAAAATTCGTCTTAGCAGACTTTTTTGACATTTATTGCGTTGCTCAACAGTTCTATTCTATATATCCTGCCAGTGAGTACGGCACTTTCTGCCCTGCTATTGAATTATCGCCAGTGGTCCACAGCGGCCTCAGTGCAGCGGGCCAGCTTGTCACTCTAGTCTATAGGGGAAAGATTAATGATCTAACTCTGTGGTATAACCACATTGATTATGAGAATAAATATACATTAACTAGTCAAGTAATAATAAATAAATTAATTAGTTAATAGGAGATAATTAACAGGCAACCTCGACATAATTTTTTTGGGTGTAAAATGCCACAATGTCCATGAATATAATGTTTATAATATTAACATAACATTTGTAAAACCACTTTACTTATAATAAGAGATATAAATTAAACAGCTATGTAATATTAATAATAAACTAATTAATAAATCAATATATAATTACTAGTCGTGCTTCGTGTAGACGTACACATGAATAAAAGGCTGTAATGTCCATAACAATTAAGATATTCCCACAATAATCTTGGTAGTAAATATACATTAGCTAGTAATTTCATATTAAAGGTGAAATGAACATGCTAGATTAAAGGCTGTGGTTAATAGAATATATATAACATAATATAACCGTGTAGTATGAATACTTGAAAACAAATAGATTTTATAAAATCATGCAAATAAGAATACTTCCTCACACACCGCCTATGAATTTTTGCCTTCGGGTGTTTCCGTGAGTGTGACGTCATATGTACCATAGACGCTAGCAGCAGAATTTCAATGGTATTCTTGGTGTATGGTGTCTTGCGGTGTTCTTCTTCATCGAATAAAACATGGTATTCTGCGTGGCTTTTGGATGCAGCGACGGGGATAATTCCGGAAAGAGCTTCTTTAGTTTTCGATAGAGAAAGAGCCAAGGCGACGAAGGCAGTGGATCAAACAAGTCGGTCGAGTCAACTGGACACCGACTCGGTGTCGGTGTTCTCGCTTATGGCTTATGCCAAGATTATTTTGACAGTTCGTGTTTCGTCACAGATCCAGCTGTTTATCAGTCTGTGTGTTTTAAGCCAGGTCGACAACGTTTGAAGAAATCAACACTAACATGCCCAATAATCCCAATTTTTTTAAAGCGAATCCGGGAGATAGAAACGAAGGAAAGGCGAACCTTGCCTTTCCAGAAACTGCGAAACTTGGAGATAATTCGTTCTGATTCTAACACACAGGGTGGCAAGAATATGTATCAAATATTGGCAAATATAAGGTTATAATTGCACAATTGAGGTTGGTCCAAATTCTGCGTAAGTGCCCTATTTATGAATGGTTGCTATAATGTCCAACTGAAAAATCAGTTTATTATTATTATTATTATTTAAATTTTAACACAATCACTGCAGTCATGTCACTGATATGCTGATCAAATTTCGTCAAAAAAGCATATCTCAGGCTCTCTTAAAATGCATGCATGTATTCTGCCCCTCAATATTGACCAAATTTAGCATGTTTTTCTGCATCCGCAGGGTCATGTAAGAAAAAATGGCTAAAAATCACTATGCCAACTACACTCTGCCTAACATGCGTCATTGCACTGCAGATACATCATAGCACTGAACCTACAAGTATGCCTGTCCTACTGTACTCATTTCACATAAAAAGAATTCTTATAAACCTCAAAGGACACAATTATTAAGGTACTACATTCGTATGGGTTAGACCAGGAAGTCTAACTGTGCTCTGACCCCTAATAGAAATTTTGATTTTTTTTTTAAACACTGAATTCAAGCTCTTTTGAAACATACACATATATCATGCAGAATGGAAAAAAAATCAATCCCATCCCTTCGTCTAGTAATTGTTTACCCACGTTACAAGTGGCCACCCGTTATGTTGACACACACACATATGGGCTGTATACTGTATGCAATTGTCCTAATATGTATTATGTCATTCACCACACTACAACTGACAGCGTGAACAGATTTGCATTCTGCATTTTTCTGTGACAGCTCATCATATAATCTGCAAGAAAATCATACATAGTCTGTTGATATCATGTGGTGGGATAAAAAATAAATAAAAACAGATATGCCACTGTAACCCTATATAATAATGTACATGTTTCACTTTAAGATTGGCATTTAATAAAAGTGAGATGCCACAACTTGTCAAATTTAATGCCATTACACAAAGCAATCAGTAAACTCCCTCAGAACAATGGAACAATGATCACTGTCTCACCAAGGAGCCAATTGACCAATACGAGATCAAAGGCACGCCTGGTCACACTGTCTGCAAGCCTCTCATAAATTCTGATGCTCCCTGCACTGCCCTTTGAGGACACATAGGCCCAGGAACCTGCCAGTGGTCTCAATTGACAGCTGACCTGTCAGACTTCAATGTTATCTAGCCTAGCTTGAAAGATTCTCCTAAGCAAATAATGTACAACTGCTAACATTACCCCACCCCCCATAAAAATGCTGTGTCCTTGTCACTGTTATTGGAAATTCCACACTGACAAGACGTGTGTGCTTCCATACAACGGTTTTAAGATATTGATACGATAGTTGCGATTGATTGATTCTGCTTCACAATGCCAAACGATGCTAAAGGTAAGTGTAGCAAGCGAATTCCTCCTTACTGTGGAATTAAGACAAAAGTCGGTGGTTTCAGGAAAGGTCATCAATGCCACACAGCTTCGGAGACAGAAAAGACTGAAACGACCGCCGGTGTCTGGCTGCCCAGGCTTGACCAGGACAGCTTTGCACGAGTCGTGCAAGTCACTGCAGGTGGCTTATTGACAGTACCGGACTCGGAAGGGCGACCAGGAAGTACGAAGATACTCCGTCCACGACGTGACCGGTGCCGAGATCTGACCGACAAATACCTAGAGACAGACAGGCATGACGCTCCTGCATGTGCTGAGATGCGTCTGCTAAATGTCGAGAAAAATGCCATGATGTGGAACGACTGCATACAGCTGCATGCCGAGCAGAGCAATGGATGCACGCCTCGTTTCTCCATAGCAAATGAACGGAAGATAGGTTTAGCGTGGCAACAGTCTCTTCATTGCGTAAACTGTCAATTCAAGTCAGGCATGTACAAACTATATGACGAAGTTCCGACTGGTGGCCGTGGACAGAAGCCTGCAACGACAAATGTCGCCTTGCAGATAGGACAGCAGGATTCGGCCATCTCGAACACAAAGATGTGTTACCTGTTGACGTCAGCAAATGTACCTCCGCCAAGCCGCAGAGGAATGCAAAAAACTGCCAACAAGGTCGCCAGCATAACTGCACAGCACACAGTGGATGACTTGAAGCAGAAGAGGGAGAAGATACGAGAAGTAAACAGTGTACGTGGTCACGAACACAATGCAGCCATCAACATCAGCACAGATGTCAGGTATAACAGCTCTTCACTGAAGAACAGTTATGGAGCGGGGCAAAGTTGTAGTCAGGCAATTGCGACATGCATAGAATGGCAGACAGACAGACACGACATCATTGGTTTTCACCTCGAAAACAAGCTATGCAAACTCGGTTCAACACTCCGAAACAGAGGCTATGACGTGAGTTGCCCAGGGCACGAAGGCTGCACAGCAACCATTCCAGTTGTCGACCCGATCTCTGAATATAGAATGGGCAGAGAGATGGGATTGAGTCTAGCGAAGGATAATGTTAGAGTGAAATTTGTGGCAACTGATGGGGATGCACTTGGATCACGTGGCATTCAAGCAGGCATGCCTGCAATAGCCATAGAGCGACAATCAGACACGACACATCTTGGCGAAACACAGTTTCGCCACATCATGAAGACACAATTCTCCCCCAGGATGTTTCCAGATGCCGCGAATCATACAAGCTACACTCGACTGTTACGCTGGATCATGCAGAAATTGTCGCCGACATGGAATTGTTTGCAAAGGTGGAACACGAA
Organism: Oasisia sp. SBJ-2009; assembly: GCA_964017155.1. Lineage (NCBI taxonomy): Eukaryota > Metazoa > Annelida > Polychaeta > Sabellida > Siboglinidae > Oasisia > Oasisia sp. SBJ-2009. Next base: position 30,228,095 of record OZ024859.1, read on the forward strand.
ATAACTGGTGGCACAGGTCACAACACCTGAAAGCATGTGGCCTGCACAGAGTCAACATGACAGACGCAGATAGGGCTGCATTACAGCAGCTAATTGAAATGCGGCTCGGTGCTCCAGCCCTCCAACTGACAAAAATGCGACTGACGACAAACAAAAATGAGGCTGCAAACCGGGCAATCTCTGCCTCACTTCCAAAAAACGTGAAGTTCTCCAGGAATGCACAGGGACGCCTGTGTTCGGTGATCGACCGCATGAATTACGGTGCAGGTGTCTCATTGCTTCGAAAATTGGAGAGTGTGCACTGTCCTATCATACCAGGGGGACGTGTCGCACAAGCCGCCAAGCAGATACAGAATGAAGGTGAATACCAGAGGGCATATCGTCGACGACCATCTGTGAAGCTACATGCTCGGTACGCAAAGTTCAGGAGGGTGTCAAACTACTTTGCTGCGAAGCGAAACCGACGTCAAGTGGACATTTACAAGAAATGCCAGCTCGACGTGACAGCAGCCCGGACAAAGGGGAAGAGACAGGCGTCAAAAAATGTGACAGCAGTGAAGCCTGTGCTGAAGAGGAGGAGGAGGCAACGGCAGACACAACAAACCCACGGTGAGCACACTTACTCATTGCGATCATTGAGACAGCTAGACGATCACAATTACTCGGACAAAGAGTGACTAGACAAAAAAGAAGAAATGAGCAACTTTTTGTGTGTGAATACTGCTGTCAAACATTAACCCATACACTACAGCCCTTTCCTTTTTCACACGTGAACGTCTCGCCGAGACGTACAAGACCTGCAACCACAATTACTCATGGCTGACCTACCTACCCGATCAACACATCATACGCAGCTATGGATTGACGCACAAACATTACGATTCGTACGGGGAAAGCTTCGACAACACCAATATCATCATCAACGTGGCAATGACAGCTCTTCAGACATCACTACGAAAATGAACGAAGACGAAGTAAGTGTCACCTACCGTAACCATCTCATTTCTCTGTAGGCAAAGCCAGCGACACTAAACACTCGGGAAAAGGTGTATGTCCACAGCATCCATCTAAACGACTTTTACAACATATTCTATTATTATTTATTCCATGTGGCTCTACCACTATATGTGAAGCAGTAACACATAGGCTATTGTGGCATAGGTGACTTACGTCCATGCCAGCAATGTCTTCTAACGTCACTTGGTTTGCTATGCAATACATCACACGATGCACATTAATTGACCTTTTTTTACCCCGAAATTCACACCTAATGACACCATATATGTTGTTTTTTCCCTTCATACCTGCTGTCCATAGGTAGCACTGACCATTTTCAGATAAAAGCATGTTTTCTGTGATTTTTTCTAGCAGTCCTGCCGCTACGATGGCGTCCATGATGCAAAAACGCACCCAGCATTCATTTGCATAACCTACTTATTAGCGCACAGAGCACTGTTGATTTTCCCATTGGTGGCCATGTTAACGTTTTGTCAGATTATAAGGAAACTGGACCTGAGAAAATTTTTGAATTTTAACACAATCACTGCAGTCATGTCACTGATATGCTGATCAAATTTCGTCAAAAAAGCATATCTCAGGCTCTCTTAAAATGCATGCATGTATTCTGCCCCTCAATATTGACCAAATTTAGCTTGTTTTTCTGCATCCGCAGGGTCATGTAAGAAAAAATGGCTAAAAATCACTACGCCAACTACACTCTGCCTAACATGCGTCATTGCACTGCAGATACATCATAGCACTGAACCTACATGTATGCCTGTCCTACTGTACTCATTTCACATAAAAAGAATTTTTATAAACCTCAAAGGACACAATTATTAAGGTACTACATTCGTATGGGTTAGACCAGGAAGTCTAACTGTGCTCTGACCCCTAATAGAAATTTTGATTTTTTTTAAAAACACTGAATTCAAGCTCTTTTGAAACATACACATATATCATGCAAAATGGAAAAAAAATCAATCCCATCCCTTCGTCTAGTAATTGTTTACCCACGTTACAAGTGGCCACCCGTTATGTTGACACACACACATATGGGCTGTATACTGTATGCAATTGTCCTAATATGTATTATGTCATTCACCACACTACAACTGACAGCGTGAACAGATTTGCATTCTGCATTTTTCTGTGACAGCTCATCATATAATCTGCAAGAAAATCATACATAGTCTGTTGATATCATGTGGTGGGATAAAAAATAAATAAAAACAGATATGCCACTGTAACCCTATATAATAATGTACATGTTTCACTTTAAGATTGGCATTTAATAAAAGTGAGATGCCACAACTTGTCAAATTTAATGCCATTACACAAAGCAATCAGTAAACTCCCTCAGAACAATGGAACAATGATCACTGTCTCATCAAGGAGTCAATTGGCCAATACGAGATCAAAGGCACGCCTGGTCACACTGTCTGCAAGCCTGTCATAAATTCTGATGCTCCCTGCACTGCCCTTTGAGGACACATAGGCCCAGGAACCTGCCAGTGGTCTCAATTGACAGCTGACCTGTCAGACTTCAATGTTATCTAGCCTAGCTTGAAAGATTCTCCTAAGCAAATAATGTACAACTGCTAACATTACCCCACCCCCCATAAAAATGCTGTGTCCTTGTCACTGTTATTGGAAATTCCACACTGACAAGACGTGTGTGCTTCCATACAACGGTTTTAAGATATTGATACGATAGTTGCGATTGATTGATTCTGCTTCACAATGCCAAACGATGCTAAAGGTAAGTGTAGCAAGCGAATTCCACCTTACTGTGGAATTAAGACAAAAGTCGGTGATTTCAGGAAAGGTCATCAATGCCACACAGCTTCGGAGACAGAAAAGACTGAAACGACCGCCGGTGTCTGGCTGCCCAGGCTTGACCAGGACAGCTTTGCACGAGTCGTGCAAGTCACTGCAGGTGGCTTATTGACAGTACCGGACTCGGAAGGGCGACCAGGAAGTACGAAGATACTCCGTCCACGACGTGACCGGTGCCGAGATCTGACCGACAAATACCTAGAGACAGACAGGCATGACGCTCCTGCATGTGCTGAGATGCGTCTGCTAAATGTCGAGAAAAATGCCATGATGTGGAACGACTGCATACAGCTGCATGCCGAGCAGAGCAATGGATGCACGCCTCGTTTCTCCATAGCAAATGAACGGAAGATAGGTTTAGCGTGGCAACAGTCTCTTCATTGCGTAAACTGTCAATTCAAGTCAGGCATGTACAAACTATATGACGAAGTTCCGACTGGTGGCCGTGGACAGAAGCCTGCAACGACAAATGTCGCCTTGCAGATAGGACAGCAGGATTCGGCCATCTCGAACACAAAGATGTGTTACCTATTGACGTCAGCAAATGTACCTCCGCCAAGCCGCAGAGGAATGCAAAAAACTGCCAACAAGGTCGCCAGCATAACTGCACAGCACACAGTGGATGACTTGAAGCAGAAGAGGGAGAAGATACGAGAAGTAAACAGTGTACGTGGTCACGAACACAATGCAGCCATCAACATCAGCACAGATGTCAGGTATAACAGCTCATCACTGAAGAACAGTTATGGAGCGGGGCAAAGTTGTAGTCAGGCAATTGGGACATGCATAGAATGGCAGACAGACAGACACGACATCATTGGTTTTCACCTCGAAAACAAGCTATGCAAACTCGGTTCAACACTCCGAAACAGAGGCTATGACGTGAGTTGCCCAGGGCACGAAGGCTGCACAGCAACCATTCCAGTTGTCGACCCGATCTCTGAATATAGAATGGGCAGAGAAATGGGATTGAGTCTAGCGAAGGATAATGTTAGAGTGAAATTTGTGGCAACTGATGGGGATGCACTTGGATCACGTGGCATTCAAGCAGGCATGCCTGCAATAGCCATAGAGCGACAATCAGACACGACACATCTTGGCGAAACACAGTTTCGCCACATCATGAAGACACAATTCTCCCCAGGATGTTTCCCGGAGACACTGCGATCATTCGAGCAGAGAACAAGAAGATGTTTGCAGAAGACGTGAAGAATCGCTGTCAGAAGGTCTACACCGACATGCATACTCTGTATGCAGGAGACATCGCTGTCATCACCAACAAGATGCCGCGAATCATACAAGCTACACTCGACTGTTACGCTGGATCATGCAGAAATTGTCGCCGACATGGAATTGTTTGCAAAGGTGGAACACGAAATAACTGGTGGCACAGGTCACAACACCTGAAAGCATGTGGCCTGCACAGAGTCAACATGACAGACGCAGATAGGGCTGCATTACAGCAGCTAATTGAAATGCGGCTCGGTGCTGTAAGAAAAAATGGCTAAAAATCACTACGCTAACTACACTCTGCCTAACATGCGTCATTGCACTGCAGATACATCATAGCACTGAACCTACAAGTATGCCTGTCCTACTGTACTCATTTCACATAAAAAGAATTTTTATAAACCTCAAAGGACACAATTATTAAGGTACTACATTCGTATGGGTTAGACCAGGAAGTCTAACTGTGCTCTGACCCCTGTTGCGTAACCGAGCATCGGAACCGTGTTCGCTGGTGATAAAGGTCCGAGCACTTAACGCGCATGCGCCTACTTTGACTTTCCCCGGTGCTCGGACGCGGTGCAGCAGGCCGAGCATCGGAACCGTGTTTGTTTGTGATAAAGGTCCGAGCATTCAACGCACAGGCGATTTCTTGGTCGTACTTTCACGTTACCCTTCGCATCAGTATCAGTACAGGTACGTAATCGTACTACTGCTACTAGCGATTCATAAAGATATTCGATTAATATTTATAAGTCCATTATAACAAGTCATAGCCTATGTAAAAAATGAAATTAATACTTAAAATTTATAACCCCAATTGCATGATTATAAATGTTTTTTGCGTTAATTGTATGAATCTAAGTAAGTAATATATACCCATAATGCCATTATAATTAATAAATATGAGCATTAATAATTACATGAGCACCGAATGAAAGAACAGGGGCATCATAGTCTACAGCATATGGCTGGTTGATGAATTTATTTTATTCACGGGGCATAACAGGCCAAAGTAATTGCGTTTTGAGAACTGCAGATTGTAATTGCTGTAGAATAGCAGAATGATTTATGGACTTCATGTTTTTATGTAGTAAATTTAATATTATCATTTTAATAGAGCCAGTTCCATTAGAAAAAGATTATAAGTAATATGTGTACTTTAGAAGATAATATTGATTTGCAGCTTATATAATAGTTGCTGTGGCACAAGTAATACGAATATAGTTGCTGTTTCCTGAAATTATATATCTGCTGTATTACTTTATGCAGAATTATTAAATACACACATGTGTAATGTAGTAATATTGCATGAAGCAGTTTATTACTGGAAGATCACAAAAGAACATCTCTACAATGATGATTACCTGGGTAACATTAATATCTAAGTGACGTATGTACGCGTCATGCGCGAAGATCAATCGACTTGCAATCTGACACAGTAATGTAAAGCATACTCGTGTCTTGCACTAATGTAAAAAAAACTTGCTACGTGATCTCTATTATCTAGAATACATTACTAATTTATGGTAACTGATTCCATACTGACATTATTAACAGGGTATATAACTACATGTCATGCACTTGAAATCTGACACAGTAATGTAAATATGCATAATATAAGCATAACAGTAAGAAAGGAGAAATGTAAAACATATATACATTTCACAAATGGCATAATACTAGTTATATAGTTATACAAAAGGGTTACCATGACACATGCTAGATTATTGGGTAATGTAGCGAAATTGGAAAATAGTTCATGTAGTCAACACTGCCAGTTTTGAGTTTCGTTATGGTTGCAGTGTTTTGATTATATACAGTGTTTATGTAACAGGAGAAATGTAAAACTTATACATGACATGACGGTCACGGTTAATTTATTTTCGATGCTCAATACAAATATAAATACATAGATAAATGAATTTTAAAAACATTACACAAAAGGGTTATCATGACACGTGAGATTTTCGGATAATCTAGTATTTAACAGCAGGAACTGCGTAATATCTAAGGTAGAAGGGGTTATATTTGTAAAACATAATTATGCCTGGGATAATTATTAATTTAATGAACTGAAAAAATGAAATGTACGCAAACAATATAAATCATAAACAATTTAGTCAACATGACATACATCTTATAACAAACAAATACAAAAATATAAATTATGGTCATTATGGTATTATGCTTGCGACATTTTAATTGCAGTTTTAATACATTTTATTATAATTTTATATAAATAAATACTGTATTAAAAATGTAATAATGCACATAACTATTTCACTAACATAAAATCAATCAAGCAAAACAATAACTAGTATAATAATATTAAGCATGAATTATATTATTATTATTGTAATATAAAACTGACACTTATTCTGTGGTTAAATCCCAACCTCAACCCATGGCATGCTCGGCTGCCGTGAGAAAGAGTGGAAGCAAGATGCAACACGTGACAATTGGCGCATGCGCGTTGAGTGCTCAGACCTATATCGCCGAGGTACAGGGTTCCGATGCTCGGCTACGTAACCACTTCTTATTATTATTTAATTTTTAGGGAGCGCATGTTTGTCAATGTCAATGATTAGCCTCAGGTCAAGGACCATTTCATGTTCATGTCGTCGTTCGATTCAACCATCATTGAAGAGTTTATTGTAACATTAATATTTGATATCTACAAACGCATTATATATTATTAGGGCTTGATAATCAAATTTAATATTTCTATTTATTATTAAGTTCACTTGTATACTGGTATTCCACGAAAATCCAGGCATAACCAGTCCAAACACATTTGCTTACAGACATCGTCCAAATTGCATTGACACTTTTAGTGATCGGCACATTTCATCTAAACTCCAAGCCTAAAAGTGTTTTCTGTGTCGTTACTTTTGCCTGGCTAGATGTTAAACTCAGCAGTAATAGAATAATCAAGCACAGGATTATTATTACTGAATGGAAGAAATAAAGTCTGAAGTTTATGCATTACAATAGCGAAATTCTGTGGCAATACGATACCGTTGGTATTAATAAAACTACTATTACTTTTCTGTCTTTGAAAATGTAATATTCCTATCACACCAATTAATACAGTCATAAATGCGCATACAATATACCACCAACCATCCTGGTGTTTCATCGACACTATCCACTTCGATGTTTTGTTCCACCGTAGAAATGTTTGGGTCTTCGTACAGTAGTTCACCGACAGCAGCGGCCCCTGATAACTCACCCTCTCCGTTTCTCTTGTGCTCAGTGTCGCTTTCCTGCTTGTTTTTTGTGACTACTGAAGCCAGTGGTTCACCACTGTATGCTTTCACCGACCAACAAGTTCTTACAGTAGCCGCATAACTGTCCAAATCTGACTCGCCAGATTCTAACTTCATATGGCGAAATTTAATTAATAAGTTAATATTGGCTAATGTTAGCATGCTAACTCGACTAGTCTAATGGTTACGTTTTTATGAAAGCCTGCAGTAAATAATTATTAAGTAAATATAATTTATGCAATGTTTAGAACCACATGAACCATTATGATCAATCATCAACAAATACATGTCATTACAGCATAAATAACAACTTTATTAATAAATATTAACTAAATAGCAAACTCAACCGATCAATGTATGACAATGGAGCACAGCTGTCACGGTTGATTTATTTATGGGTGACCGTGTGGTTACAGGTTGGACAGATGCTACAGGATCAGTAGAGGCCATTAATAATTGCTTACCGTTTCATAATATTCTGCATTTCAACATGAACTTGACAAAGTAATGTTTATAAATTGTTCAGTTTTCATGACCAACTCCAGCATCTCTTGTGCCTTTATGCAAGACTGCTTTCTGCGTACCCTCCACAGGGATAAAGTGCAAGATGAAGAAGCTGCTCACATTACTCTACCTCACAACACTGTATTTTTGCAATATTCACAATATTCTGCAAGGAATGTTCATAATCCAGTGTGTTCTGTGTCGTACAGAAACCGTCTAATTCCAGTGTCTTGTCATTAAGTTGTAAAGTGATGTGTGTATTATTCAACATGATATCCAAGATTGCATGATGAGTAAAGTAAATAAGGAGACTGTATCACTATCAGTAGGTTCAGTGTAGATATGTGTATTATGTGTCGCATTCAGTGAGATAAATTGTGTAATAAATTATAAATTAGTGTATGCAGATGATGCATATGATATATTGAAGACGTTGTAAGTTATGTATCTTCACAGTTAACTGACATATAGAGGTTTGTCCGTGGCAATAAATAATGTTGTGTGTTCTTGTCTATTTAAACTGCAGTGTACATGTCACATTCACAGAGACTGTATCTTCAGAGAGCATAGATAATATTATGTTGTTGTGTCATCTTCAGTCAAATGAAGCTTGTAATTATGCATACACGTGTATGTAATTTTCAGGTGCGAGATTTCTGAAATAAAACATTAAAAACATTATGTCAGTATTATTGTATATTCATGCCAAGCATTTAAATGATAAATAATTATTAGCAATGTTTAACATTTCTAGAAGTAATTACATTATTATTAATTATAATTAGGAATAGTAGTAGTGATATTTTATTCACAACAATACATCATAAAACAGGAGTACACTAAATAACATGAACAATCACCTTATTAACACAGTGGACCTGTAACAATATAAATAACACACAAATAAATATTAAAACAGGTGAATGGCAGTCAACATTGATAATAGCCATTAAAACCTCAGGCTGCCAGTCAAGACTCAAGTTTGCCAGCCCAAAGTTACCTCACAGATTGTTGTTTTTTCATTGAAAGGCAGATAATATAAATAAGTGATGTCATAGTCAGGCTACATGATCTCATTATCATGCACCTCTGTCAAGGCTGTGGCGCACTGTCAGTCTCATGGACACAAATCAAGTCAAATGCTGAAATGGCACCTATTTTTGATATAACAAAAAGCACAGTGCGAGCTGCAACCAAATTTCACACACATACTAAATGAAACCTGTAGATTCACGTAAAAGTAATGTTGTTCGTGTTTTATGTTATTTTGACCATCAAACATCTAACTGAAACACAGCTATGACATCAAATCGATTAAATTATGCTTAATATAGATCAAATTTGTAAAAGAAAAAGATATTGAAAGATCAACTCACCCACTTGACGAATTTCAAAGCCAATGTGACCTTGACCGATAAACAGAGCGCCAATGAAGAGCTTGAACGAAAACGCTACCCAGGTGCCGAGACAGTTTCCGCGTAACCACTTTGTGCACACATAAAAACATTGTGGCCGCAGATTTTGTTGAAGTGCCTAACCAAAGCATTGACTTTTGTTTCTCTTTAACACTTTGCTTTTTGGGGCCCCTGAGATGCCTTCAAAAAAGGCTAGCGAACTACAAATTTCTTGTGTACAATGAAAATACCTTCAGACACATCTATGCAAAATTAGAGGAAAAACTTCAGAATAAAATAGGAAAATTTACAAAATCACAATTTTTAGAGCCTAAACAAGGCTTAGAAATGTGTCAATGAAATGTTGTGCAAAGTTACAGTACCAGTACAGTAAGAAATGTCTATGCAAAATTTGAAAAACAGTTCTCAAAGGTTGCTGAGATCTGAGAGCTAACGGCAGATACAAAGCCCAAAGGCTTAAAAACAATCTGGTCACATGGATATGGTGTGCTAATCTTGTATGAATTCCAAAGGTCATGTGACCCTATTCATTTCATTTTCACACACAATTGTCACAGAAGTTGTATATGTTTGCATGCATCTGATATATACACTGTACAGGTCATAATTTATCATATATACTATATGCATTAGGAAACATTATGTCATATAATTATGACTTAAGAACTCACTCAATTATTGGTGTTCTTGAACCTTTTAATTTTGGCTAGAATTGGCATAACATTGTCCAGCAAACTTTACAAAGACAGTATTTTGTCATGCTGTGTGACTAAACCTAGTCTCATTCAAGCATGTGCCATTCAAGACTTTGGTGAGTAGTGTCCTTTATTCTGTATCTAGAGTATTCATCATTCACAGTTAGGTTCTTCAAGTCTATAATCTTTACCAAAATTGTTACTTTTCATCTATCATAGCTGTTCTGTGAATGTCAAGTTTACGACCATGTCCAAATATTTACAGACAAATCTTTCAGACACAGCAGATTTCTTGCTGGGAAGAAACCAACATGAAATGATAACTGTACATGTTTAATGTATTCAGAGTACTCACAATTCACTATTAGCTTCTTTGAGTCTTGTTGAGTATCAACTCTGCACATATATGTGGCTTCATCTCCCACAGTTGTAGAGTTGATGTAGAGTTTATGAACATTTCCATCCAGTCGTCCCACACATCTGTCAGCCAGGTCACTGTATGCTCTTCCTGAATTGCTGTATCGCTGGTATGAATATACAACATCACTCCCTTTGAACCATTTCAACCTCCAGCCATTGTCACTGAAGACTGGAAGTGTACAAGTCATCACGGCTCCTTCTCCTTTCCATGTCTCGAACGGAACATCCACTCTCAAATTGTTGACAACCTCTCCCGCATTTGTACACACTGAAAACACAATGGCATCAGTTCAGCATTACAACATTGTGCAATAAAATATCACTCAAAATGTACAATAGTGGACAGACATTTCCTTTTTAAAAGGAAATAGCATTTATAACAAACTGTATGTACGACACGTATAAATACTTCCTGTTTATTTCAGCTATTTCAAATGAAGGCATATCATTATTCACTTAGTTAAGTATGACATGAAAAATAGAATTGGGACTATATAGGACAGTAGTAATTATAATTGACAATGACAACTGTATTTCTATATGTCATTACAGATCATAAAATTATACAGATAAGGTGAACTACTTATGGTTTACCTATAAAAACACCAAGTTGGTATACTATATATTTAATTATCAAATGTTTTTTATTCGTGTAAGAATTGAAGCTATGCAATCAATGCTATTATGTTAAAGTATAATAAATAGTTTTTCTTTTAACACGACATACCACTGTTACTCTAAAACACAATATCAGTGAGTAATATTAGTTTATTATTATATTACTCACATAATATGTTGGACTAATGGAACTGGCCATGTATAGTTATTTGTTCTGATAAAGACCAGAATCCAGAATTTATCATGCATACTAATTAATATATTTCCAAACTGAATTAAAAATGCCCACATGGAAGACAACTTTTGGGCAATTTGGGCAGTTGGAAAATATGTGTGTATTGGCAAACAGAACTTAGGGTAGAATTTGGCAACAATTGTGGTACTTCAATATCAACTACTATACCTTTGGTATATATGTTATAATTTACTTATCTTTAAAATACTGATACACTAACAACATACAGATGTAGTATTGAAGTGCATCTTCCATCATGGGATGGTCACTGACTGGTAATGTGGTTACGTGGCTTGAATTACATTGAAAAAAAAACATGATTTATCACAGCAGTTGAAAAGACTTGTTCCCAAAATGTACATACACGTTTAGGTAAGAGTGTTGCTGAAGTCACGAATGAGACACTTATTCAAACAGTGTCCTACTGTAGCAAATTATAGCCCTTTTAACTTAAGCATGACAACAAGAGCCATTGGCATTATCACACCTGGGCCAAAGTCCAGCTCTGCACTCATCAAGTGCACAAACAATAAACAATTATTGATGGAGTCATAGAATCAACTGAACAAATTGCAGACATTTTGGCCCTGAAACTACACACTCAACTGGAAAACTTAGAGAAAGACACTGCCACGATCACCAAAAAGGTACATGCATCATCACTTCACTCGCATTAGTGAATCAACAAACGAAGACACTAAATACTTAGTCAACACGGTACAATAAAGAAACTGGGTCTAAAACACTTTGGACTAAATGACCTGGAGAGAAGTCATCAACTCAGAAAAAAGAGAGATGAATGCAGTAGCCCCCATAAAAGGCATAAGCAATAATCCTACGTTTCCGCAGCGAGGTGGTGAGAGACAAGGTGTCCCGTCGCCACATCAAGCCATCTTCACCCAGACGGTAATATCTACATCAATGAAGTTCTGATGATGAAAAGATCAGACATGAAAAATCAATGACTGCTGGACGTATGCAGGAAGGGTCACGATAAAAACATTAAAGAAATCCTGTCTCCCTCCAACGGACTTGGAAATATAACTTTGTGTAAGGATATTAGTGGAAGTAAATCCCAACCAATTTTAGATGGACTGTCGGACTAGACTTTCTCTGTGTATGCATACATATATATATATATATATATATATATATATATATATATATACACGTTAGTGCTATCCAATCAAACAACACCTAAACGCACACTGTAAAGGTGTTATCTCAAAGGGGAAAATGTGCTCAACATCTACAATTAGATTAGTGCAGCTCATTGTTTATTAAGAAACCGTTATTGCTATGCAATCAAACAACACAAACGCACACTGTAAGGGTGTTATCTCAAAGGGAAAAATATGCTCAACTTCTTCAATTAGATCATGGCAGCCCATTGTATATACAGAATCTGATGTATGTTGTGTCCCTGGCTTCTGCTCTCTCAGCTGTCTGCTGTGGCTTCGCGGCACCAACTCAATCGTTTTTCAAACTGATCTATTGTGTATCTAGTGCTTGGTTTGTGTGGTGATTTGCTTAAAACGTGACCAATTCCTTTGATTGCATTTAATTAACTTCAGGCCCAGTAAATTTTGGTGCAAAGCACTGTTTGTTTGTGCCGATATCAATCGATTTTGTCTCCTGCCAGTACTGAGCTTTTACAAATAGTCCACCACAGTGTCTTACCGATCCGATAGTAACATAGAATATTGAAGATATATACATATATATCCAATTTGGAGACAATGTGACACTACCAGCATTTCATATCATTTTATAGCATATCCCTAATCCTAGACTACTCGACACTGAACTACTTTTCGAACTACTCACAGATGCAGTTAATCTAGGATCACCTTAATGTTACCTGTAATTGCTACCATCTAAATTCAAAGGAAACATCAATAGCATTAAGATCAATAGGGTGTGTGTGGCCCCTAAAGACAATGCACAATGCACTAGGTGAGAGAATGTACTTCCAGGATGGCAGTTTTCTGAAGGGGAGTGTAAGGATGAGTTGCATTGTTGAGCACAAATGAAAGCAGTTAATACTGTCTTGCCGGTGTCAGTTTTGTTAGAATTTGTGTTTCAGTAAGAATCAAAATAAACCAAAACAGCATAATAGTGTAGGGTGCATCAAACAGCTCTGCATGGTGATAGTATGTATGTATGCATGAACCATGGGACTGAACCATGCATGCATGTATAAATCAAGATAAACCAATGGTTGGGATTTTGTCCGTTGGGATTTTGTCCATTGGGATTTTTTCCTCGCACCCTATTTTCAATGTATCGTAGAATTTGGACCCCGGGTTGTGTTGTTGATATATTCCTGATGCAGAGCCGTAATGTAATGAAGTACATTTACTTTGTTACTTTACTAAATTAAGTAGAAAAGTTTACTTTTCTTGAGTAACGAAGTACATTTTTTGAGAAGTACTTCTACTTGTAACGAAGTACAAATGTGTGTACTTTTTCTAAATGTAACGAAGTACTTAAATTCGCGAAGCCCCTAAAACATTCTGCGAATGATCTATGTGTCAGAAGCACATGCGACACTGTTTGCAGTCAGCATAGATTTATTTATAAATGTCAGAGGGAACAACAAATATAAATAACAGATAAGCAGAGACAGGCATGTTAAATGTCCCAGACTGGCTGGATTTCTGTTGTTACTTGATGAAGCCAGTGAGATAATTGCAATCTGGGGTTTGGTGCTAAGCCTGAATTAGTTGTCAGTAGGACCAAAGCCAGCTGCCCCTGGCTGTGACTGGGCTGCTCGGACAACAATGGCCAAGAGTTATTTAAGTCCTTGCTTTGACCAGACAAGAACAAACAGCTGCCTTATTATCTTCTTGTGTCTTGCTTGTTGTTGACACAGTTTGTTAACTTTTACATGATCCTTGTGAATGGCACATGCTAGATGTATATGGAAGGTTCCCCGTTTTCACCCACCGCAAACCTGCCGATCTTTATAATCTGTATATGTCTGTATTATAGATAAGTCTCTCTAACTGAGTGGAATCAGTTATATATATATATATATATATATATATATATATATATATATATATATATATATATATATATATATTTATAAAAAGTCTTTTAAAATAAATGTTGCAATTACACATGAAGGCATAATTATGATGAAAGGAATGTTGCAACCATTGGTTTAGTGTCTAGACCTCCTTCGTCAAGTATCACAAACAAAACAATTCTTCACACGTCCAAGATGATAACATTTTAAGAACCCTATAATAACATGTATGTCTTCTACTTATGAATACGATAGTTGTTGTAGACCTGTTTATAATCAAACATGATGTAGGCTATTTACAGCCTGTATGCAATGCTGTTTGACTTTAATACTTATATTGCTTATTATGCAGAACAAAAATGATAAGTGCTTGATATATACAGGCCTGTACGCTAAATTATATTGTGAATATTTTGTTTTATTCACAACAGTTGGCTGCATCGGCCATTTTTTTTTATTACAGGAGAAAAGTACTTTTGTGTTTACTTCAAGTACAATTTTTTACTTTTTACTTTTACTTCAAGTACATTTTTCCAGAAGTACTTTTACCTTTACTTGAGTAGCTTTTTTTAGAGTTACTTTTACTTTTACTCAAGTACAAAATAAATGTACTTGTTACAGCTCTGTCCTGATGTAACTTTGAAACTGTGTCATACCTGTGGTTCCAACAGAGTTGAACTTAGTGTCTCATATAAGCTCATAGTAGTTTGCGTGGGCACTGTCGAAGGGAAAACTGATCAGTTGAAACATCAACTTAACATAATTTGGCAGACTAGTAAACCTCTTGGTGGACTAGTAAATGTTTTACTTTACTACCCGGATAGTCCCGCTGTCTAGTAACATAAATGCTGAAGTTCTACCCCTGATGATGGCATCTATTTGTGTTTTGTTATCTGTAGCTATTATCCAGTCATGGACTGTCTTGATGAGTTGGGACTCACAAAACAGCCCTGACTGGAAACCTTGTTGGAAGTAGAGGATGATGTTGTGTTTGTGTAGGTGTTTCCATATATTGCAGATTTAATTTTGCAGAGGATGCATGGTAGTGAAATTGGTCTGTAATCGGCAGGGTCTAAATCTGAGGTTTTTTGTGTATTAGTGTTATTAGTGCATGGTGCCAGTGATCTGGAAGTTCAGAAGTGTTGTATGACTGCTGAAAAATGTGCATGATAAGAAAATTGATAATTGGGGCTATTTCTACCCTCTTTTAGGATTCTAGCATGTAGTTCATCTGGGCCTGTAGCTTTATTTTTATTTAGGTTTTTCAATTGCTTAACTACTCCATCTATCCAAATTTCGAGGAAGGAGATATTGGGGTAGATGGGGGATGGGGTAGATTTCTTGAGTAAACATAGAGCTGAATGGTTGTTAAGGGTATTTGCTTTGTTCTGATCGTTTGTAATTGTTTGGCCATTTGCTTGCAGTGTAGGGGTGCCAATGCATTGTTGTTTGTTTGCTTTAATGAATGACCAGAATTGTTTCGGGTTTGTTTTTAGGCTTTCTCCAATGCGATTATTTATGTAGTCTGAGTAGGATTTAGCTGCTGCTATACTGGCTTGTCTTTGGAGATGCCGAACGCTTTCTCAGTTGCTATTACGTTCAGTTTGTTTTGCTTTTTGTGGCTTTTGTTACATTTTCTTTGCATTCTTATCATTTCACGTGAATCCAGAGGAGGTGCCCATTTGCTTTGGTGACTTCATTCATTGATGACTCTTCAGTTTGGGTTTATGTGGAAGTATGTTGTTGTTAGTTGATCTATGTCGTTCTAAGTTTATCCCTGTTTGAGATTTATATTGGAAGACTGTGTGGTGGTTTTCTGTTAAGGACAGCATTTAGGTCACCGCCTCATGCCAGGAGTGGTGTGATTATTAACAGTTATTGATAGGTTTGAGGGGAGTATGAGGTTAAGGATATTGCCCGAGTCAACTCGTGTGGGTTCGTCAACATGTTTTGCAAACCAAACTCATTCATTATTTCTGGCAGTCTGTTACATCTGCTGGCCATTCTGTTGTCAGTAATTTGCTGTTTGCGATCCTGTGTTTGCCCTAGTCGATATCGGGGAGGTTGCAGTCTCCATGCAAGCATGATCAGAGAATATCAGGACAAATGTTTTTTAAAGTTTTCTTGTGGTGTATTTAACATTAGGTCAATTTATGTTGTTGACAGCATTAGTGTTATGTCTAAGTATAACACGATGCAGTTAATTTTTTTTAAATAAATTTGAAACCATACAAAATCCACTTCACAGACCCAAGGTGTCCTGTCCGCAACATTTTCGGTCGAAAAGTTTTAATTTCACCCAAAAATAGTTGGATTTGAAAACCCAAACTTTATATTCTCTTAGCTGCGGTATATCTGAATAATATCAACCAATAATAAAGACAAAAATATAACACACTTCATGGGAAACCACACCTCATTTCTGTTGCGGACAGGACAAAAACGTTGCGGACAGAACATAAAATGACTCAAAAGTGATTTTGGAAAAGAAAACTGTTAAATGTTAATTAATATTAAATCCATCATGCTGTATACATGTCACACTAGCTAATAAAGTTATTTTATTCTGATTAAAATGCATTTTAATTCATTTATATGCAAAGTGAAAAAGTGTCCTGTCCGCAACGCTCTGTCCATGTCCTGTCCGCAACACACAGTTAATTACCCCCTCGGTGACTCTTGAAAATTTTGGAATCACATTTTCTCCAAAATATACCTATGGCATTTAGGTATAAATATGCAGGGTTTAATATCTTAGAAAACAAGTGGATGGACAGAACTTTGGGTTTTTCTAACATACAATAAAACCCACTTCACTTTCTGTCTTGTCTGCAATGCATTTTTATTTCACATTTTCCCCCCAAAAATAGAAATTCCAAAGATTTGATTTTGTTACCATATGAAGTGGTACCAAAGTACTTCACTTTCATGCATTCAAACTTTTAAAATATACCCAAGAATAATTTCTGTGAAAGAAACAAGTCTCTAAATGTCCTGTCCGCAACAAAACGAATACCGTGAAATGGCCCTGATACAGACAGACTTCGACTTCGCAGATGACATCACACTCATGTCAGACTCCATCGAGAAAGCACAGGCCCTGCTGCTCAGTGTGGAGGGCGAGTGACAGAAGATGGGCCTACAGCTGAATGCTAAGAAGACTGAGGTAATGACATTCAATATTAACGAGAAGGCCAAGATCACAACCAAAAATGGCACCATACTCGCAATCAAGGAGGACTTAAAGTACCTTGGATCTTACCCCTTTTTACATCAGCTCAACAGAGAATAGTCGGGGCGCGCGGGTCCAAATTTTGGAGGTAGTGGACACCTCGTGCTATTTTTGGTTGTCGTGTATTTTATTAAACGTCAAACCCTCCCGAACAATATTCCAGAGGGCAACCTTCTCAAATCAGTGTACCTCACTCCGAAAATTGCGTTTATATCCATGCCCTTAATGGCCCAGTTGTATACATTTCTCTTTCCCCATTTTCACAGTAACTGTATAACAACAAATTTAAGTGTAGTATCAAATAATCAGGAATGACGAGAACTATTATTTGTGGCAATAGTTTTTTGATACGTTTATTTTTCAAGATGCCAGAAACAAAACTTTGGACAAAATAACGATAAATCAGTTCGGTTTCCCAGTTGACATCACACAAAAGGAGTTATAGTTACCTTAATATGTAATCAATATACTTATGTAATATATCAAAATGATGTGCATTCAATTATCTACCGAATACTGCAAAGCAATAGTAAAATAGTGCTACGTTATACGTAATCACGAGCCAAACATCTACCCAACCCCGTAAGTGTTGCGCAATCGTGACGTGACGCAAATCGGAGTAGATTTCATTGATTGTATCATTTTCGCGTTCCTTAGGGTAATATACACTATTAAAGACAGAGTACTGATGCATAATCTACTGCTGGTTATTAATGCGATGTTTGTTAAGACAACATAAAAGTATGATACCATTATTCGAAAATAAAAACATACCAAGGTGGTATTAAATCACATCTTAAAGATTGTTCTGAGTCACATGTGTCACTCTTGTCACAGCCATTGTTTTCAACAAGAGTCCGAACAGGTATTACTCGCCTACATTTGGTATCGTTCCGTTTGCACTTGCAAGCAGCACAACGCGGCACTTGGAATTTAGCGCAAGAACAATTACAAGGGCATTTGCTGGCGACACGTAACTTGTATACCATTGTGAAAGTTCTGGTAATGGCGGCACTGTCAAAGATACTGGTTCCAAATGTGTGGAACCCGTCTCTTCCAACCGATATCTAATAATTTCTCCTCTATCTTTAAGTGAGTCTCTTTCAACACAGCTGTCAACCTCAAGCCTTACAGCCTTGACGCATCGATCCATTTGACTCAAACAAAGCTTGCGGTACCTTAGAACATTCATATTCTCCGATGGTTTCCTCAAGATTGACATTTCCCCCAATACCTTTCTGATGAAGAAGGCATATCAGCGTGACAACTTCATTGATCAGCTTCTACGTCTGCTTCTGTAGCACAGTAAGATGTTATTGGGGATGCAGTTCTTCAAATATGCTGTCACGTACCGTTTGGACTTTGAGTTGTCATTCAAATATTTCTGGAGCTCAGTTTTGCAAATATTTTTCACAGTTTCCAGAGTTTTTATGATAGTTACAGTGGCTCACTGTTTCATGGCAATATTTAGCATGTTGCTGGAGTCTACTGTGACGGGTTTGATCATGTGCTGTTTTTATGCATGCTTGATTGATCATTTCCTGGTTTCCATCTTTGTGGGATTGTTAGACTGCAGATGGTTCATCACTTCTTTGAAATGGAATGATACCTCAGATGACACAGGCTTTGTGTAATGCTACTTGGTTCGTACTTTAGCATCCAGGGGTATTTATGTAAGCCCACTCGCACTTTCCTTCCCATCTATGCTTTATGTCTGCCCATGAGCTATGTCAGAAGTGATACATTTGAATGTCTCAGCTTTTTTCGCACATCATATTGACCTTTCGTGAAGTACTGATATACATATGGTGCTGGGTTCTTCAGGTTGTTCATTTCCTTTAGGCACATTGGCAGCGAATAAATGTAGTTGTGGTGACCAGCAGCAACAATAAATGGGAGCATGTTATTATACTAAACCAAATTTTCCCAACTGCCCATTTTCCCATTGTTCAAATACACCCGTGCCTCCCCTAGTAATTTGTGTTCAAAACCTTTGTTAGCTGTTCCTTGCTTACACAAACCAGTTTCTATAAGGATAAGACTCCACATAATTTTTCCAACTGCGCCCATAGCGTTTACAGTGAGATGAAACTACACACATGACAATAAGATGCTAATGTCATCATCAGGGGAAGCTTTCTCCCGTAGCCCATATGAAATATCGTGCAAAGCCTGATCAGCCATAACTACTGTGTGTTTCACCCCAAACTTATTGGCCAGCTTTGCTGCATATTCTAAGCGGATATATTTGAACAGAATGGATCATTAGACCATATATAAAGCATGTGGCTGGCACTGTTGACGCCAGTGTTGTGTAGAAAGCATTCCAACATTGATAGTGGTTGCTTCCGAGCTCTACTTTCTTTATGAATGACGAACGGTAAAATTGCCATGCCACAATCATCAACTGAAACTATTGATAACATATAGGTTGCCAATATATAGTCCTCATCTTTACAAGTAATCTGGCTTTAAGCTTTTCGCACAAAGAAATGTAGTGTGGTTCAATTTGAGAAGGTATGGCGCTCGACATCAAAAAGATTCAATACGTTATGATGATAACAGTGCGAAATTCTTCGTCCTTGCCGTCACCAAATTGTTATCTTCAACAATCAAAATAGCTTATGCAGACGAGAAGTTACCGTTTTTTAGACATTGTCAAATATAGTGATGTCACATACCATATAATTGGTAATCATAAGTGTCCGTTGTGTTTATTTTGTTAGTTTCGTATTTGTTGTCGGTAAAACACCGTAGACACCAAACTAGGTTAAAATGACTGATACGCTGCAAAACATGTCATTCAAACATGATAAGTTATTCCAGAGATGATGTTAAAATCTAACGTCAAACCAAAATGAGGTGGAGAAGTATACACTGTATGTTGATTCTAGAACAAGTGATGTTCAAATGTATTTTACAATTGTATGGTATAAATCAACCGAGAAATGAATGGGGATACCTTTGATATGTTCACTCATTATATAGCTTGAATATGTAGTAAGGTGACTACAGTACATTTATATGAAATCGACGACAAAACGGAAATGTTTTTCTACTTATTCTTCAATTGTTTGTTTCTCGTTGCCTTAAAATATATACATTTTTATAATATATTTGTGGTCTGTATTCCTCTCACCATACAGAGACTAGCTAATTTCATTAAATAAACCATCAATATTTCATAATTAGCCATTGTGACTTAACAGTCATTCAGACACCTTCAGGCCTGAATTGAAGTTTAATTTTCAAGTGCCGTGTTGTGTTGCTTGGCCATACGATGGGAAAGATATCAAATATGGGCGAGTAATTCTTGTTTGAATTCTTGTTGAAAAAAATTGGCTATGACAAGAGTGACACAGATGACTCAGCACAATGTATAAGATGTGATTGAGTAACACCTTGATGTGTTTTTCATTTTGAATAATGCGTGTTATCATAATTTTATATTGCCTTAACAAACATTGCATTAATAACTAGCAGTAGGGTATGCATCAGGACTGTCTTTACTAGTGTATTATTACACTAAGAAACGCGAAATTGATACAATCAATGAAATCCACTCCGATTTGCGTCCCGTCACGATTGCGCAACACTTAGGGGGTGGGGTACATGTTTGGCTCGTGATTGCGTATAATATAGCACTATTTTACTACTGCTTTGCATAATCCAGTAGGTAAATGAATGTACATCATTGTGATATATTACATAAATATCTTGATTACATATTAAGGTAATTATAACTCCTGTTGTGTGATGTCAACTGCGAAACCGAACTGATTTTTCGATATTTTGTCCAATGTTTTGTACCTGGCTTCCTAATAAATAAACATATCAATACGATATTGCCATACATATTAGTTCTCGTCATTCCTGATTATTTGATACTACACTTAAGTTTGTTGTCACACATTTACAGTGAAAATGTAGAAAGAGAAATATATGCAGCACAGCCAATAAGAGACCACATAAGCCTGAATGTAAATGCAATTTTCGGAGTGAGATACACTGATTTCAGAGGGTTGCCCTCCGGAATATTATTAAGGAAGGTTTGAAGTTTAGAAAACGACAGGGCAACCAAATATAGCACGAGGTGTCCACTTCGACTATGCACGAATAACAGTTGGAGCCTAAAGAATTCAAAGATAAACTGAAAAAGTAAACAAATAGCGCATGCACGTAATTAGCCCGATTACATCACATGCCTGAGTTGCATATCACCGCCCCCTATCGATCCTGTAGGCTCCCCATTTTACTAGTTATTCCCATTTTGTATCAAAACATTACGTCAATCCAAAATGAGGGGTGACATATATGTTTGTTCAAAAACATGTGATGTGCTGATACATTTTACAATGTTGTGGTATATAACAACAGAGGAATGAATGGGGATCAATTTGATATGCTAACCATATATTTTGAATATATATTAAGAGAACTACGGTAAACGTTACATGATGTCGATGACGAAACGGAAGTGTTTATTTTAACATATTGCTGAATCTGTTGCCTTAAAATGTACATTTCAATAAGATATTTATTGTGTTTATGTTCCTCTACAATACGAATAGTTTGCCATAAAAACTAGCTTTGTAGCCCTAAGCAAACTATGAGAAAAACAAATTGCAATTGTGACTAAACGGCCATTCTGACACCCTATACGTCCGAATTTAAGTGCGATTTTCGAAGTGAGGTACACTGATTTCAGAGGGTTGCCCTCTGGATTATTGTTAAGGAAGGTTTGAAGTTTAGAAAACAACAGGGCAACCAAAAATAGCACGAGGTGTCCACTTCGACCACCGTGCGCCCCGACTAGAAGGACATCCGGATACGGAAGGCCCATGCATGGAGAGAACTCCACGACTTCAAGAATGGTTGGCACTCTGCCATGCTTGATGACCTCAAAAGAGCAATCTTCATGGCCTCGGTGGAATCCATCCTGCTATATGGTTCAGAAGCATGGACGTTTACTGCAGTGCAAGATGGCTGCTACACAAGTATGCTCAGGCTGGTGTTCAACGTTAAATGGAGGGATAAGGTCAGGAATGAGGTTCTCTATGGAGATCTCCCTCGAATCACTACAAAAATCAGGAAGACGAATGGCAGGACACATGTGTCCGACACCCTGAACTGGCTGCAAGCAACCTCGTTCTATGGGAACCGACGCAGGGACGAGCTTCACGAGGCGGCCAGTCTTTGACTAGCTCCTGCGAGATACTAGTCTCAAAACAACAGCAGATATCAGAACATGTATGGAGGACTGTGATGTTTGATGTGTCATCGTTGCCCGAGGAGGCTCGACCAAATCATGATGTGCACTCAACAGATTTGTTGGCCACTGTATGAAGCGGACTATCTACACATGTCTAAAAATGACTTATCTATCACCTGCTTATTACAGCAACATGTATTCCCTAACTGAAACAGTGAACACAATTGAGAATATACATAAATATATCCTAGATGTGACAGAAAATAAGAAAGAAGGGCGTTTTCTCCTAATACGCAACAACTGCAGTTATGCGAATAAGTTTATTTATGCTCATACAAACCAAAATTAGTCACCTAGCAGAAGTGTCAGTATGTTGAAATTGCCTACCAGGACTGACATGCCATCCCTTTCGGCAGTTTTGCACTTTTCAGTTGTAATATAACAGAATTATACAAATATTTGCAAACAACACATGTCAGTTTAGACTAATCATATACCTCAAGATCTTACCTCAAGACCAGTCAGTAGTTGCCCAAAACTGAGCATTGAGACCGTCTCAAGATTTATTTTCTGATGTTTCAGTTCTCTACCCAGCAAACAATGACCCATAATTTTATATGTTCTGTAAAGGTGCTGTCACACGTCCGAGAGACTCGTACGAGTGACTCGGATGAAACCATGAAAATCGTATGTGTGACACAAAATCGGACGTAAAATCGTACGTGTGACATGTAGTCCAAGTCACTCGTACAAGTCACTCGTACGAGTCACTCGTACGAGTCACTCGTACGAGTCACTCGTACGAGGCACTCGTACGAGGCACTCGTACGAGGCACTCGTACGAGGCACTCGTACGAGGCACTCGTACGAGGCACTCGTACGAGGCACTCGTACGAGGCACTCGTACGAGGCACTCGTACGAGGCACTCGTACGAGGCACTCGTACGAGGCACTCGTACGAGGCACTCGTACGAGGCACTCGTACGAGGCACTCGTACGAGGCACTCGTAGCACTCGTACGAGTGACTCGGAGTTAACAACCAATGAGATGACAGCACTGAATTGAACTTCGACCTTCTTAAAAATGGCAGATACTGATTTGCAAAACTCTCGCTTCATATTTATGTCGAGCTGTACCGTGAAAATTTTGCTATGGAATGGTGCAAACCCACGTTACAAAGACAGAGGCATCGGTTACGAAAAGCCTGCAAGTTCGCATTATTGACGCCCCTTGAAGGAATGTTCAAAAAATGGAGGAATGTATCTCAGAAATCCGGTAGCAACACCGAGGCAACGACCCCCAACATCGTTATCGTTGGCGTCGAATGATGGCTGGATCGTTCAAACTTCAATGTCAGAGCCCTGCTAGAAGTAAGTAGAGACAGCGATATCATGAAATTAGGATAACTCGATTAACTGTTGTTTAGTTTCCCACAATATTTGTATTTTAAACGTTATAATCCATAAAACAGTGCTCGTCTGAACACACGTTACCAATGAGTGAACGACACTGCCACGTCCACAAGCACTGCCACTGGTGACTGAGAATAATTTTTGAATGTATAAAATGAAATACAAAATATACACTCATGACCTGAAATTTAAAGTACGTAAAACTCGTCCATACCCCTTGTTTACACCTGATAAGGAATAGCTTTTCATTGTATCTGTGGCTCATGACACGAGACAAATGCAATGTTCTGTAACATGGTGTTTGCTTAACCTTAACGTAATAGGTGTGACTGATTTAGTACATTGATGTAATATGAAAAAAATATGAATACAAATTTATGGGCATGGTCATTGGAAGGATATTTACTGCACAGTCAGTGCAGATAGGACACACGGTTTTTAACCGTGACGTTTTTGTTGTTGATATTTATTGTAGTTCCGTAACAGTCTGTTTGCATAAATGTACCATAATAAGTGTTACAGAATCAGCACATGATATGCATATAATAAATACGAAATAATTCTGATAAGATCCTCACATATGTATGGGGTATGTGTTATTAATAATACAAATGTGTAATATACATACAAGTGATTATGTCTGCCCTTTTTTCCAGAAAAAGGCTACAATGATGCATGGACGATATTATGATACAAATAATGGATATCTTGCATGAAGACTACATATCACTGGTTCCAACCGAAGGAGTGATATTGGTGTGAACACTTATTTGTGTGTTGCCGCTCATTTGAAATTTATGTTGATGAGATGATATCACATAAATAAAATAATACATCATTGTTTCAGAAGCTGGGTCATAATGTCTACTATTTCAATATACGCATTGTTTCTTTTGTCTATAGTAGTGATATTGTTCAAGCCAGAATTGGGATTTCACTGTTGTTCCTCTTAACTAAGCAATTGCTCATATTTAGATTCCTTATAGTTATGAACTTCACGCTGTCTAAAAGTGTGGTCCAAATCGTTTGGCATTGTGTTAATAGATGCAAGAAAATATAATTTGATGTAAAACATTGTCAGGGTCACACAGCTTCCTTCCATGGATTGCTATACAACAAAAGGATTTTTTTTTTATTATGGGCAACCGACCATATTGCTTTATCTGACATTTTCATATATTTAATTAATGTTTTAACACCTTATGACTAAATGATTTATGAAGATGTGTTATTTATTATTAGCTGAATTCATGACTTCATAAAAAGCCCAACTCTACACCTTTATGTATCTGTCCTTCAGTGCAAGATACATTGCTGAACATGTCTATGGGCTTATCTTCTCAAAGGTAGTATGACCAATCCTGTACTGATACTCAAGAGATTGGTAACTGTTACCTGTAGGACATATATCATGAAATAATAACTTGCATTTGTAAAAATAAATGTGTGTGAATTAACATTACTAGTCACAAGTATTGCAGTGATTATATTTTATCAGGGTTGGAGGAATCCAGAGTGGACTAAGTGTTCAGTGCATTTTTTAGACACGTTCAAACTTAGGTTCATAAAACGGGTTACTCTGCATGTTGTAGCTACATATAAATATCTTGGAAACTATATTTCAGATGATCTTTCAGATTATGATGATATTAATAGACAACGCAGAACTCTGTATGTACAAGGAAATATGATATTGCAAAAATTTAGTATGTGCTCCCTAGAGGTTAAACTCACACTGTTTCATTCATATTGCTCACCCATGTATGGAGTGCAACTCTGGTGGAATTATAAGAAATCCACATTAAATAGGTTGCATATTGCATATCATAATATTTTTAAGTTGTTTATTGGTATGTCAAAATTTGAAAGTACCAGCCTGCTATGCACTGTGTTTGATGTACAATGCTGCCAATCAGTTATTAGGAATATGGTGTATAGATTTATGTGTAGACTTGATAGCTCTGTTAACTATATTTTAAATGACATACTAACTTCTAGCTTAAAGGACAAAAAAAAGGCTACGGTTTCGTGTCATACACCTAATAGAGTTTATACAAAGTAACAATTTCCACATATACTCAATTTTTTAACGTCAGCGGTTTACTCAGAATGTGACTTTAAAGTCTAAAATTCTAACGAAATCCACGATGGTCTAGACGCCGCCATAGGTGAAGGGTTAACTTGGCTTGGCCATTCAGCGCGCGGCATTCTATATCTCGGTCAGCTTCCTGCGACGTTGTTAAGGGTCAACAACTTCGAGTCTTCGACAGTTCGTTCAGTTGGCGTGACATCTAGCAGCTGCTTATAGACGTGTATCTAAATCTGTGGTTAAATCTATGGTAAACTTTAGTAATTATGCCTTCGTGTTCGGCTGCAATAATAGTTGAAACAACCGGTAGTATAGAAGCAATGGATTCACATTGGTGATTTGCGGGCGTACTGTTTGGAATCCCTCCAGTCCAAGTACAGTTCACTTTGCTCGGTCCATATTGAGGAGAAATGCTTTGATGTAGACATGTATCATCAGTTGATGGGATGATTTCAGCGATAACAATAATAGACAACTTTATATTTACCGTCATCAGCATGTTACGCGCGTTGCCGAGTTGCAGCCATTTCATGACAACAGCCAAACCCCATGCAGGGAATCTACGTGGAGAGCGCCTCGATCACCGTCGTGACGTCATTCTTCGTCTAAGATGGGGTAGCGCATAGTATTTGGATGGCTGGGTGTTAAAAAATATTTTTCTGGTAAACCGCTGGCGTTAAAAAATTTAGTATATGTGGAAATTGTTACTTTATATTAATTCTACTAGGTGTATGCCACGAAACAGTTAACTTTGTCCTTTAAGATTCACTTACAGGATCCGTAAACACTGGAACAAGCTTTTGTATATACACACTTGATTGAAATAACTGTATGCATGTTTCTTTTATACACTGTTCTGTACTTTTATATACTGCACATATTGTGTGCCTAATGTAACATATGGACCTCAGAGTCACATATACTTGCTGTATGTGCTCTGATGAGTCTGGAATAAAGTTATTGAATTGAATTGAATTGAATTGAATTGAATTGAATTGAATTGAATTGAATTGAATTGAATTGAATTGAATTGAATTGAATTGAATTGAATTGAATTGAATTGAATTGAATTGAATTGAATTGAATTGAATACCATGCACTATTTCGGGATGGGTCACATTCTGGAACAGATTCGGATTCCTGTTGCAAAAATTAATGATAAATTAACATTCCTCCATAGAATTTGTGGTAAATCAATCACTGCATTACTTGATTATTAATTTTCACCATCAAATCCTATCACCATCCGCTTAGTTGTTTTTCTCTGAATTAGGATTCTAGTAAAGCAAAGTGAGGTGTATTCAACACTTATTATAATCATAATGTTGCTAGCATGTAAATTGCACTATAGTTAGCCAAATCTATGTAAACCAGTTTACAATGTTATTGTTGTGTACATGAAATATTTAAATTGTAAACAAAACCATAAATATATACTTCTCACAATACTGCTACAAATTGCAACTTATTTAGCAAACACAGTGATGATAATTATGTACCCAAGCTAATCAAGGAACAGACAACCTAGTTTTAAATTAAGCCAAGATGACCATAAACCACTAAGAGTAGTATTAATTATACACACCTATGCTTGCACATAGTAACAGCTGTTGCGTGTAAGACATGACAAGGCCATGCAAACCTTTTATTTATCAAACAAATGTATACACAGAATATCAACAGTGTATAATAGTGAATATTGTTGTTGTGTGACAAACTGCCCCAGGTTGCTTGTTTATAGGTTTGGTTGTTACCAAGTAGGGGTTTATTTTTATGGATAATGAATAATCCATTTATGAAACATTACTGATACATGCCTGATGGTATACCTGATATTTCATATAAATATTTTAAGTGGCTAACAATGCTAAATCAAACATTTCATGTTAATTACAATTAATGTCTACACCACCTACATAAAAAACATTTGTTCTGACCAAATTTCTGAGTGTTTGACTCCACCAGGAGTGTTGGCTGGTATACCGACAAGACAAGATTCTCAAGTTCTCACCGCATTTCATTACTGAATAACATACCTTGGTAGGTAGGCAATCTATGACAACAAACCTGTGACTAAGCTCTGTCTGAAGTTTAGCAACGACAACGTGCACCAATATTCGCGTGGCCACCAGGTCCAAGCTATAAATAGACACGCCTTACCTGCGCAATCTGCAGATGGTTGCTGCTCTTTGTAGATTGCACAGGTCCAGCTAATGCGTATAAAATAAACGATAATAGCTGAAGCCAAGCCAAACATTATACTAAAGCAATCAAATCATTGAAACGTCAACATAATGTTCAGTTGTTCACACAATAAATTATGTAATATACTCGTCGCTAGAAATCGAAGAGTTACAGCGAGGCGCTCAGCAAGTGGTATTGCGTCGCCCATGGCTGTGTCTTTGTGGACAATTAACGGTGAAGAAGATATTGAAATTGTTGTGCATCCATCCGGACAAAGTTTGGAAATGTTCTGGGGTCCTCCACTTTAATGTCCTTCACCAGAGCATGGAATGCGCTGAACTGCTGGCGCTGCGCAATGCTTAGGCGAACCCACCATCTTTTCCGTTTCTTCAGCTTTTCTTTCTCTTCTTCGTCAATAATTTGCTGCAGCACAGCCAATGCACCAAGCAAAATTGCATGTGCTTCTTCACTGCTGCTGCTTCAACTGTCAGCCATTGCCGTAAAGAAGCACGTGTGCGTCTGTAATGGCCTTCACCTTATGACGTCATTTACGCAACTCTTCCCGACTCGATTGTTTAGCCACGACTACGTGTGACATGTTCTCGTATGAGTGACTTGTACGAGGTACTCGTACATGTGACACCCCTTAAGTGAATTCACGAGTTCAACTGGCTCAATCTACGTGTTTCCGTACGTGAATTCACCAGATTCTGTGAACAAATTTGGTGTGTCGACAGGTGTTTACCGTGGTGGTGTAGTGGTTACCACATCCGCCTGCCAAGCTGGCGGCACGGGTTCGATCCCCGGTGCCGGCAGTTGTGATATAAAAATCTGTCTCTCAACATTGGGGACTGTGTATTCCTCGTGAATCGGAGAATCACATTAATGTCAGTCCCGTCTCAATTTGGGACGTAAAAGAACCACTGAGGACGACAAGCACCCTGGCAGTGACCATCCTCAGTGACTCCTGCGTTAGCCCAAGATTGGGCTGTTTGGAGTAAATAACATGAGAACCCGAGAAATCACGAGTTTTTCACGTGATGACACGTACCAGTGAAACTATACCAGTTCTGAGCCAGTACAGCTCGTGTCAAACTTGTTCAAAACTCGCGACAACAGGCAAAACACATGTATTCATGTGAATATACATGAAAACATGTACTGGTGGAGCGGTACCAATTATGAACCAGTATGACACGTGCAAACTTGTTCAGAAATGGTTCCTTGTTTGCTGGTTATGGATGTATTTTTTTCATATGTTTTCTATCCGGTTTGCATTTGAAACAAAATTTAATTTGAAAAATTATAATTATATAGGTTTGGGTGACCTCTCCAATCTCTTCGGAGGCGTGACTTCAGTTCGTTTACTTAGTCCATTTGTCGCTCCTATGCTTATAATGGTGAACCTATGAATTTTCTATAGTATAAGGTTTTTTAGTGGATTTATCATCACATGGGGTCACTGATGAAATCCAGTTGGGTTATCACTCCGACAACCTTGGGGAATTTATTTTACATGCAGATTAGTGCGGCCATTATCGAAAAATTTGTTTTATTCAATACTGTCGAAAGTATGCATGATAATGTCACAAATATTATGTCTATGCTTATGTTTTCATGGTGAATGATTACGATAGGCACCATTAGAAAGTTATAATATGTAAATATATATTGCTAATATGCAAATTAGCCATTGCCACTATTTAAAAAAACTACTATTTTCAAAATTTCTGAAAATATGCATGATAAAGATAACTGTAATGTAAGCACAGGCATACATTTTACTACACAATAACATTATTCAAAAGTATAATTTGTACCACAACTCGGTACAATGTTGAAGCTATACCAAGGGTAAAACTTCGGCATTTATTTTACTAGACAGTGGGTCTAGTAATGTCAAAAGAAATAAGAAATAATACAGAAATAACAAAAGTAATTAATGAAATGCAATTAAACTATGCAATTAAAAAAGAATGCCAACTGCATTAATTGACACTGATCGGTGATACCACTTCTTCGTCTGCTTATGGTTGGACAAAAGCGACAGTTGCAGCTGGCACCCATATCCCAATATGAGTTGTGCACCATACGTCCATCGCTCATCGATGAGTATGGCTGCTTACGGAAGGGGAACAAATCAGACATTGCCATAGTGGGCATGCAACATGCTTGATTACATTGTTTAGCCACACGGCGGAGACGCCTCTGACCTAAGTGAAAATATCAAGCGCCGTCTATCCTGTTACTGGTACAGAGCAGGTTCTAGTCTTCGATAGGTGTGATGATATGTCAGCTAAAAATCACAAAAGAATATGATGTGCTGGCGAAGGTTCCACAGATAATAACCTGACCGCCAACAGTCCACTACCCAATCGGGATGCCATTCTCAAGAACAAGCACAACAAGCGGGAACTCTCATGGGTGCTGTCCTTATTCAACCTCGGTCCTAATGTAACAATGGACTGTCGAGATGATGGTGCATTCACACACGATGAGGCTGATGTCACTATGATAGTATACATGCTACAAGCTGCAAAATTTGGTACGGATGTAATCAGAATCCTCAGTGAAAGTACTGATGTCTTTGTGATGTTAGTATACTGGGTCTGGAAGATGGAGCGCTGGAATGCTGTGGTTGTGGACATCAATACGACCTGTACCGAGCTTGGTCCTAAGTGTTTGCAGCTAATGGGTATGCATGTTCTTAATGGATGCGACACTGTGTCCTACCCCATTTAATAAAGATAAAATCAGTGCATTGAATACTCTTCAGGCATGTGCTTTTCCTGGGTTGTACCAGGTGCTGGGTGAAGCGGATGCCATATGTTCAGACCTTATGGAAACAGGTCAAAGGTTCTTCGCAGCCTTGTATGGTCAGCCACTAGGAACCACGATGAGTGAGGCACGTTACAGGGAAGACGGGAAAGCCTATGTGCATCATGGCATTACCACTGACAGAAGCGAACCTATTATCTCCATGTTCGCATAGCACATTATCAAATGATGCTATACGGAAGGAAGCTGATCAGCAAGGACCTCCAAAGGTGGATATCAGTTTGGTTGGGAGGTGAAGGGCTGTATTCCATCACCCTGCATTGACACTGGTCTTCCCGCTCCCCAGGGTCTCATTGATGTCATAAACTGTGGCTGCAAATCAGAGGGGAAAGCAGGCAGCACTGAGAGTTGTAACTGCCACAAAAATAACTTGTCATGCACTGTCTATTGTGCATGCTCAGCAGCCAACGGTAGTTGGAACCCATACACAATGAGGGACGATGCACACAGGAATGGAGACGAACAAGCAGAGTACCAGTCTGAGTAGCAGCTTGTTTAGAGACAGTGGTGTTTCGTTTGTTGCCCACTCAAGAAATGGACATTGATTCAAAAACTTATAATGGCATGCACAAAATGTATTGCTGGGTTTCATTACAGTAGATTGTCTATATTGTTTTAATAAACGTAAATTAACTTTGGAGATACATTAATTGTTAGATTAAACAAGATTTATTTGACAATAAATTAATCATAATGCATTTGATGAAAGGTTTATTGTTATCCTTGTCTGTGAATATGTATCTATGTACACCATTTCTGTGACATTATCATGCAAATCGGTAAATATTTTGAAAGTAAATACGTTTTTCGGTATGATGTTATTGGTTAATTGGCATAAAATAAATGCATGCATTTTCTAACTATTAAGTTGTCTTTATCATAATCCTTGACCATGAAAATGTGGTAGTAGATACAACTTTTATCTCATTATCGTGCATACTGTCAGAGATATTGAGGAAACTAGGTTTTGCGACAATGGCGGTGGCTAATTTGCATATTCGGAATAACTATATATGCTAATGGTTCCAAATAGTGTTTATCATAATCACTGACCTTGAAAACATAAGTATGGACACCATTTATGTGACAGTATCATTCATACTTTCGACAATATTGAATAAAATAGATATTTCGATAATGGATCGAGGCACTAATTTGCATATAAAAAAAATTCCCCAAGGTTATCGGAGTGATAACCCAACTGGATGTCATCAGTGACCCCATGCGATGACAAATCCACCATAAAACCTTATACTATAGAAAATTCATAGGTTCACAAAATGGCAAATGGACTAACTGTCCTGGCCTGAACTGTGTCGTCTGACAGATAGTTCTACATTTTAACCACTCTGGTCGAGAAGATATACATAAGTGACCTGTAGTCTGATAAGAAACCACACCAATCACTGGCATTTTGCATGTCATATACAAATTTTCAACATATAAGATACTTTTTGGTGCACATAAATTCCTGTTGATTCTAGCAGGAACGAATGGGTGTCAGGTTTAAGTTGTTTGTAGGAAAATGAGGTATTACAATTTCACGAATTATTCATAGCACACGTCTAGCAGTGAAGATTAAAATTTGCTCTTAATTTTTCTTAAACAGATCTATTAAAATTTGATAGGATATGAAGTTGACGGCCGCCTATGGCTATGAAAATGCCAAATGTCTCAGCTCAGGCCATAACCCCTGCGATCGAAATCTAGTGTGGCCTCGCTAAACCTGTAGCCATAGGCTTGGAGTAAGCTACGTTAGCCAGTTATTTAACTAACTGGCATAGCCTACAATGACCATGCCATAACAGTTACGAGGTAATTGTGTTGACTTTTTACTGGCCCAGGAACACTGGTTGAGTTGGCCGACTTAACTTTTAAGACGTCTTTTAGTGGAAATTAAAGAGAATCAGAGTTCCATGTTCACTTACCTGATAAATGTGACCAGACGAAATACGAAATTACACATATCAACTGAAGGTTTCGCAAAGCGAACGGGCTAATAGTCAGGTGAAGATTTGCCATAGCTGACTATTTCACTGATCTAGTATCGACAACATGGCGAAAGCGGAACAGGGAAGTGAAAACATCTCAAACAAAACTTTTGAAAACTATTTGGGCGATTCGTGGCGCCACTGGTACTTTGGATACAGTACACTTTTAAGGTCCACTATGTGGCGCCACTTCTTCTAGATTATAAAACTGTTTCTCGGGTGTATTTCTGTCCGTGGACCAACATCTCCGTCAG
>OZ024859.1:30266565-30356565 GCA_964017155.1 Oasisia sp. SBJ-2009
ATCCCTAGATAAAGCTACCTGGTCACACCAACTGCTGCCCTATGTTGCTGTTGTTCATCGACAACACACAACTGTAGTATTTGGCTTGACTAGCTGCCGCGCATGTGTACACGCCCAACCAATAAACATATCGAGTTACAACACTGCCATCCCGAGTCCGAGTCGCCTTATGTTACATGTAGTATTTAGCTTGACTAGCTACTGCGCATGTGTACACGCCCAACCAATAAACAGATCGAGTTACAACACTGCCATCCCGAGTTCGAGTCGCCTTATGTTACATGGTGTCAAGAAGTAGCTCTAAAATAATGTAAAAAGTTGTTTTAGAAACAGAAACTATGGACTATCATGTACATAGTAACTCCAGGCAGCGTCAAAACCGGCAGAAAACAGCGGACCATATGCCAAAAGATAACTTTGGCAGTTTTGCAACAAGGCATCACTCGGTGATCGACCGATTCTACGTCGCGACGCAAGCATCCTTGACCGCGGTTGACCGGGGGATGACCGGGGCGACTAGGATTACCGCAGACTGAGCGACATCGATACGCAGTGAGTGTTTACCAGAGCTGTCCGGCCAGGCAGTCAACATGGCGAACGCCGGCGACAAACCTTGCATGAATTGGCAAGCGGCCAATCTCGCAACCGAATGGCGCCGCTTTCGACAGCACTGCGACTTTACGTTCAAGGGTCCTCTCGCCTCTAAGACAGAAGATCAGAAGGTAAATTACCTTATGACATACATCGGGGATAAAGGTCGTGAAATATACGAGACATTCGTATGGACGCCTGCGACGGACGACACTCCCGCGGAGAACGCCACTCTGGAGGGTGTGTACGCCAAATACGCGCAGTACGTCGCACCGATGAAACACCACATCCGTGCGACAGTATCGTTCAATCGCAGGAAACAAGATGCGGGAGAAAAGTTTGACAACTTTGTTACAGATCTCCGCATCCTCGTGAAAGACTGTGGCTACGTAGAAGAAAACCGCATGCTGCGAGACGCGATTGTGCTACGTTCATCGAACGCTGCTGTCCGCGAAAAATGCTTCGAGAAGGGTGATTGGTATCGGCCAAAACTACGAGACATCACAAGAGAGCATGCGCGCTATCGGAATCGACGAGGATCCGACAGTTCATGCTGTGAACACAGGCAAATCGAATGCACCTCGACGTTCGTATAACAGGCCTCAGTCCCGGTTCAAGCAGCACGACTTCAAGAAGAAAGCGATGCATGCAGGTAACAAATGCATGAATTGCGGGTATGATCGCAATCATGCACGTTGCCCCGCCAAAGATAGTAACTGCAATTACTGTCGCGAGAAGGGACATTTCACGGCGATGTGCCGCAGAAAGGCGAGCGCCCACATGGTGGAGGAAATGTGTGGCTCTGAGAAATCAGATGATGACGGCGGCGCACATCTGATCAATACAGTCACCGACGCAGGCCAACACGACTGGTGGGAATGCATAGAAGTAGATGGATTTCACATCGATATGCAAATAGACACCGGCGTCACGAAATCTTTGTTGCCGTACACAGTGTTCAAAGATATGCTCTGCGATACACCAATAACGAAGACCGCTCTCAAATTCAAGTCGTACACACATCACCCAATCAAAGTGGAAGGCTACGTCACACTCCCGACACGTTACAAGAACAAGTTCGTGGATGTCGATCAAAAGCCGTTGTTGTCAGGGCAAGCCAGCGAACAGCTAGGCCTGATTGAAAGAATACACGAAGTCACCAACGAGCTTGACACGTATCCAGAAGTGAGACAAACGACAGGTACGCTTCCAGGGACGTATTCTATCAAGATCGCTCTTGCAGTCACGCCAGTAATACATTGACCAAGACGTCAGCCAAAAGCACTGTCAGTGAAGATACGTACGAAACTGAAAGAGATGGAAACTGATGACCACATTACCAAAGTGACAGAGCCCACCGACTGGGTTAGTTCGATGGTCACGGTTGTGCCGAATGGAAAGTTGAGAATCTGTTCAGACGCCAAAGATCTCAACAAAGCCATCAGACGAGAACACTACTCAAATCCAACGGTGGAAGAAGTGGTAGCAACAATGCCAGGTGCCAAAGTGTTCTCCAAGATAGACGCAAAGTCGGGATTCCTGCAAATCAAACTCGACTACGAATCAAGTCTACTGACGACTTTCAACTCGCCAATCGGAAGATACAGGTGGTTGCGCCTCCCGTTTGGCATAAAGTCGGCTCCAGAAATCTACCAGCGAATCATGGACGAGATGCTGGAAGATATCGATGGCGCACGAGCTATCATGGACGACATCCTGATCGCAGGGAAGACCCCACAAGAACACAACAGAATAATGAGAAAAGTTGTTGAGAGAGCGACCGAGTGGAATCTCAAACTCAACTTCGACAAGGGTCAGGTGAAGCAACCAAGAGTTACCTACGTGGGACACTTGGTGACTGGCCAAGGCTTGCAACCGGATCCAGAGAAAGTCCGAGCAGTACGCAGCATGCCAGTTCCAGGAAGCAAGGAAGATGTACGCAGAATTCTTGGATTTGTCCAGTATCTTTCGAAATTCATTCCGAATATGAGCAGAGTGGACGGCCCACTACGAGATGTGATGAACAGAAATGTCGAGTTCTACTGGAACAAGCAACAACTGAGAAGCTTCGATGAGCTGAAGGAACTCTGTTGTAGTACGCCAGTGTTGGCGTATTACGACGTGACGAAAGATGTCACAATAAAGTGTGATGCGAGTAGCTACGGACTAGGAGGAGTCCTCTTAAAAGACGGTCGTCCCATAGCGTACACATCGAGAGCGCTCACACCGACAGAGAAACGATACGCTTAACTGGAAAAGGAAGTGTTTGCTATCGTCCATAGCTGCAAGAAATTCCACTACTACATCTTTGGAAAACCTACAACAGTCGAGAGCGATCGTAAACCACTTCAGGCGATGCGCAAAGCCACTGCTATCAGCGCCCATGAGGCTACAAGCTATGTTGCTGAGACTGCAGCCATACGACATGAACGTGACGTACAAACCAGGCAAGGACATCCCCATGGGAGATGCACTGAGTCGTGCCCACCTGCCTGATGCAGTACCTGATATTGAGCATGTCATGGTTAATATAATCAACTTCATCGCCGTGACACCTACACGATACAAGCAATTCCAGGAATGCACAGCAGATGAACTGAACGAGCTGCATGCTATGGTCCTGAAGGGTTGGCCAGATACAAAGCAGGAGATACCGCACGCAATCAGAGTGTACTGGACAATACGTGACGAACTCTCAGTATAAGTACGAACTCTCAGTGTAGTGTACAAAGGCATGAGAATCGTTGTGCCACCCAGCATGAGGCCTAACATGCTTGCACAAATACACGAGTCGCACTTGGGAATCACAAAATGCAAGCAGCGAGCGCGGGAAGCGCTATTCTGGCCAGGGATGACGCAACAAATCGAAAATCTCGTGAGTGATTGCGCAGCGTGTAATACGTACCAGAATAAACAACACGCCGAAACGTTGAGACCAATGAGAACACCCGACCTGCCGTGGGTCGAGGTAGCGACTGACATCTTCGAATGGGAACGAAGCAATTACTTGGTCACTGTGGATTACTATTCCAAGTTCATCGAAGTCGACAAACTCGAGAATTTGAGTAGCGCTGCCACAATCGACGCCCTCAAAAGTCAAATGAGTCGACACGGGATAGCAGAAAAATTGCGATCTGATAATGGATCTCGTCTCGCGAATTTGCGCTTTTCTGCAAAGATTACCAAATCGACCATTACACGTCGTCGCCCGCATTTCCGCAATCTAACGGCGCAGCGGAACGAGCAGTACAGATTGTCAAGCGACTTTGGCGTAAGTGTACGGACAAACACTTGGCTCTGCTGGACTACCGAACGACGCCGCTTGAAAGTTGTCATCTGTCACCAGCCCAGCTATGCATGAGTCGCAGGCCTCGAAATAAGTTACCCATTGCAAGGGAACTTCTCAGACCGACTGTCTACGACGTGACTAAATTGAGACGCAGCTTAGACCAGGAGAAGGAGAGACAGCGTCATTACCATAACACACATGTCAAGGACGATCTCCCTGTACTTCTGCTCGGCGATCCAGTGAGAATGGCTCCATTTCCAGGTTTTAAGAAATGGCAGCACGCTACCGTTGTCAGCCGACACCAGTCGCCGAGATCATATGTTATTGAACATAACGGTAGAAAATACAGACGCAACAGACGACACCTTCGACTGTCGACGATGGGGGCAGACACTCGATCAACAGCTGTCACTCCGCCAGGCCAAAGCTCGGAGCCCAACGCGAGGACAACTGGAATCGCACCAAACGCCCAGAGGCCGAAGCCAGTCAGCCCGGTCCGTCAACATACACCGGAGATTGTGGTCGCGCGACCAGAGAGATCACAAGAGGCACCGCCGGGTCCAAGTCCACCCGCTAATTGCCAAATGTCTCCCGCGGGGTTTGTGACTCGCAGTGGTCGTGTGAGCAAGCCACCACGACGCCTGGACCTCTGACCAGGTCAGCCGAAGGGCAAACGTCACGACTGAGACGTTACAGGCTCCAGGGCAGAATAATCCCTGAGTAGTTGTTTACTACACGACTGTAGATAGTCCACCCTACAGTCTTTAGAAGTGTGAATAATGGCGAAAGAAAAAGGAGGCAGACATTGAACATTAACATTGGCAGACATTGAACATTAATTTTACTTTGTATAACTGGGTATGTTATGCTGTTACCTCATTTGTTGAATTAAGTCTAATTAATTACGTTCACTCTTTTACACTTTGTGCATCAATTGATCTACGTGTTTATTTGGTTTTTATTTGGTTTCATTGTAAACACACTTTTCCTTGAAAGAAAGGGAGATGTAGTATTTGGCTTGACTAGCTGCCGCGCATGTGTACACGCCCAGCCAATAAACAGATCGAGTAGAGCTCCAGTTACTCAAACCTGCCATCGTGGCTTTTACCCTACCGCCATATGTACCAGCAAGGGAAACTTACGCTCTCGGTTCCCCTTTCGCTCCAATGAGCTATCAATCTAGCATATGTAGCTGTCACGAGATACCCAGCTGATCCCAGCAGGGAAGGTGTATGGTGTATTTGGACACGCTGCCCAGCAGCAACCTATGGACTCTAGGGGCGGTACCCACGTGGACAGTACTTAGCATATAGAGTAGTAGGCGCTGCCAGTATTTATAGTGGACCAATATATAGGCTAGGGTTAGAACAGTAGACACGTACATAGCTCGGTAATAAACATTCTGAACATGACGATTTGTTTGTATAAGGCCCGTAAGTGTGTCACGATAAATGGCGTGACTCCGCGCGATTGGAGCTCATTGGGGTATAAGCGAGACAATTGGGGACTGGACACAAGAATAATACACAATAAAATAGTTTACGGGATTTGCATTTTACATTGCTGTACATTGTGGTTTCGAGAAGCACTTATATCTGACAAGTTGTCTAAATTCGCATAATCATAACACATGTGTGCGTTTGCCACAAACAGGTTGTACTACGCGAAAAATGGCACTTTTCATTATTAGTCAAGATCGCCAAACGCAAGTACTTGCCGCTATTGCCATGGCAACCACCATTATAATCGATTAAAATTCATGATTTCCGTGATCATTGTCACCGCAAAGTGTTCCACTGCTTCTGCTTGTAATAATCCTTCGGACAGTATAACTGAAATAGTTAGACTGGAACCGTTCGATTATTACAACCAAAAACAAAACGAAGTCCTATACGTTAAACGACAAACAAAGTTAACTTTTACGTGGCATACACCTAATAGAGTTAATATAAAGTAACAATTTCCACATATACTCAATTTTTTTACGCCAGCGGTTTACCAGAAAAATATTTTTTAACACCCAGCCATCCAAATTCTATGCGCTACCCCATCTTAGACGAAGCATGACGTCACGACGGTGATCGAGGCGCTCGCCACGTAGATTCCCTGCATAGGGTTTGGCTGTTGTCATGAAATGGCTGCAACTCGGCAACGCGCGTAACATGCTGATGACGGTAAATATAAAGTTGTCTATTATTGTTATCGCTGAAATCATCCCATCAACTGATGATACATGTCTACATCAAAGCATTTCTCCTCAAAATGGGCCGAGCAAAGTGCCAAACAGTACGCCCGCAAATCACCAACGTGAATCCATTGCTTCAATACTACCGGTTGTTTCAACTATTATTGCAACCGTATGCCGAACACGAAGGCATAATTACTAAAGTTTACCATAGATTTAACCACAGATTTAGATATACGTCTATAAGCAGCTGCTAGATGTCACGCCAACTGAACGAACTGTTGAAGACTCGAAGTGTTGACCCTTAACGACGTCGCCGGAAGCTGACCGAGATATAGAATGTCGCGCGCTGAATGGCCAAGCCAAATTAACCCTTCACCTATGGCGGCGTCTAGACCATCGTGGATTTCGTTAGAATTTTAGACTTTAAAGTCACATTCTGAGTAAACCGCTGACGTTAATAAATTGAGTATATGTGGAAATTGTTACTTTGTATAAACTCTATTAGGTGTATGACACGAAGCCGTAGCCTTTTTTTGTCCTTTAACATGGCGAATATGGATCTCCTGCCCCCAACTGCCCCAGCCTCGTTTTCGCGCGCGAGACTTACACGCCCTATTGATATATTTTCAATAATAAATCAGATTTCAGTGGTATTTTCAATGGTATTTGATAATATCATCCAATACCATTGGACCATTCAGTAATAAAATCTTGTTTCAATGGTTCTCTCAATGGTATTTGAACAATACTGTTCAACAATAAATCAGACTTTAGTAGTAGTCTCAATGGTTTTTGACAATATAATACAGTACGTACCACTGGACCGTCAAGTGGTAAAGCATTATTTTAGCTGTACGCTCAATGGTATAGAACAATTACCAGACAATACCAGTTGACCATTCAATGATAAAATCAGGCTTCAAAGGTACTCTCAATGGTATTTGAGAATACAATTCAATACCATTGAACCACACGTGACTTAGAGTTCGCAGCAGCTCATTCGATTAAAGTGAAGAAAAGGCAATAGTTTGGTGTTATGCACCTAAAGGAGTTTACAAAAGCTAATCATTTGCATCTACAATCACATTTTTCACATTAGTGGTTTCCTCATAAAGTGGTCTTAAAGTGGGAAATCTAGCTAAATCACCGACACCATGAACGGGCCCATCTTGGTCCTTGCAACCAATCACAACCCAGCTTCTGTCTGCACTTTGGAAAAGTAATACGTCGCGGAGTCGTGTGTTGGTTCAGCTGCCATAACAGAGAGCCAAGCGGTTCGCTAAAAGTGCCTTACGTCGGTTTACAACAAAATCGCGACAGCAATATGCCACACGGTTCCTCATACGCTTGTAGCAACAGTACAGTAAAACACAGTATCAGTAAGCTGTCTTTTTGTTACCCTTTGAATTGACCAGAACTGAAACAGTGGTCCAGTCGATTCGTTGGGACAGTCACAGACACAGCGCGGATGCTAGGCGACCGGGTTGGATTGACCTAACCATGAAAAGGACCATCAACAGCGGCCAAGCTATCTTACATACATATACATACACTACGTTATAAAATAAAATCACTTGCATTCCTCTAACGAAGAAAATCCATAAAACAAACATGCAGGTGTCGACGGCACTTTCGTCTGCCGCTGCCCGGTACCGTAAAATCGCTAAAATAAGTTAGCCTTACACAAAATGCCATCAGATGGCACGTTTGTGCGCGCGAATATTTACAAACTTTACTTACTGCATTCGCACGCGCAAAATAGTTTTATTAATTGTAAGTAATATAGTAATAATTAATTCTTATCTTCACTATGATTTCCAGGAATTTTAAGTTTTATTATAATATAATAATATTTTATTTATATAGCGCCACATCCATAACTGGTAATGGCGCTTCACAAAATACTGCTATTTAAAATACAATAAGAAGAATACAACCCACACATAATATTTGAAAATAAATAATGAAAATAAAATTATTTGTGTCTATATAATTAACTAAGTGACCAATCAGTATTAAAAAGAACCCATACAAATTCCGTAACAACAACAGTGATAAATTAATGTAAAGGTAATAAATAATAAAAATGGTAAAATTATTACGACGTAACAATAATTTTCATTCAGCACATACACACATTATGCATAACAAAATATTATTGAAGCTATATATTTTTCTTCTTATGAATTATATTTCCACCACCAGATACGTAATAATAATTATTTTTGGACAAGACACTGTATTAATTATCGGGAAAATAAATCACTGAAATTTAAACAGAATATGAATATAATATGGGAAATATACGGTGGTAGAAAAAGAAGATTTTGGTGCATTTAAAAATAATAATATTAATACGTTATTGTTTAGTTATTATAGTTAAAATATCGGTTATATAATATAAGCTTGCATGCTTGCAGTACACGCGGGATGTTTATGGAAATATTCTTAAAATAAACAATGTGACATCATCGAACAACATGGAATTTCCGGTAGTTAATTATGCAGACACATGCATTTTTTTTTATGTAAATATTACCTGTGGGTAGCATGTATTTTAATAACATTATATTGTGAAGCGCTACAAACAATTATGGATTTGGCGCTATATGAAATAAAATATTATAATTATATTATAAGAAAACTTAACATTTTCTGAAGATCTTAGTAATGATAATAATTAATTATTACTATATTACTTGATGATTTAAACTATTTCGCGCGTGCGAATGCAGTAAATAAAGTTTATAATATTCGCGCGCACCACCGCGCCGCCTTACTTTATTTTGTGTAAAGCTAACTTTTATAGCGATGTTACGGTAACCGCAGTCTCCGAAGTCGAAGAGCCTGAGTTGCCACCGGGATCTGCGATCCAGTTGTTTTTGTGAATTTTCTTCGTTGGAGGAACGCAATAACATATTGTATGTATATGTATGTAAGACAAGGAGAAGTTTGGCGGCTGCTGGCGGTCGTTTTCATAGTTAGGTCGGACAGTATATGTCATTGTTGACACCAGTCGATGCTGTCTCTGGACTGGTTGTTTCTCTTCAATTTCCCTTGGGTCTTCACCATCACGGACATCTGGTCTGTCTGACAGCACAGGCCTTTGTCTTTGTGGCTGAAATATATATCCAGCCACTTCTGAATCCGTGCTATTTCCGTCAGACGAAGAATCATAAAATCATCCGTATTATTTACGCTCTTTTGTGAGCGCAAAGTCACAGCGCCACCCGACGGAGTTGCCAAGAAGTAGTACGACAACCACTGGCCTATCATTGGCGGCTCCTCCGATACGTCACTGTTTTTCTAAAATGAAGTTTTCCATAGACTTGCTGTGGCTAAATGTTCTACATTTCTTTTCTGCTAAACCGCGCACGTTAAAAATGTGATTGATGTTGGAAATTGTTAGTTTTTCTTAGCTCTATTAATAATTAGGTCCATATCACCAAACCGTCGCCTTATTTTCATTTTAATCAACTGTTGTTACATAACTACATATTTTATGTGTTCTTACATTATCAATTGGCATAAATTAATTATTCTTATTTTTCAGTTTCTGTTGTAACTGACTACCCCATCTTATTGAACATTTAATCGTATTTAAGTGTGCAAATAATAAACCAATCAGAATACGACAACTGATTTCTGCAGGGCTCAACGCGGGATATGTAAATGCATTTGGTTCGTAATATTCCCTCGATCACATAATTCGGAGGTTAAACATCTTAGAAATCTACATCTGGAATCGCCATCGATGCAGAATGGAGGTACATTGTCATGCCTGTGTACATTTGGAGGAGGACACCACGACATATATCGTCAATATTGAAGATGTGACCACCTTCGACGTCGACGTGGTCGTGGAAACTGACGGTAAGCTCGGTAATCTTCCTGTTAATTGGCCTAAATTATGAGGGCCGTTTCAAAATGGTTTATCACCTGTTTTCGATGTGTATGTGTTCGGAATATCATTCTGCATCATCGTAGCTAGTGGAGAAACTTATAACCTGAAGAATCTCACACGAGTTTCAGACACACTGACATATGGTGGGAAGAAAGGTCCGTGTATATACCGTTTTTCCTTTTTCGTTTTCAAATTTGCGAACGAAAAACGGATAACGAATTCCTTTTTCGTTTTTCGTTTTCAAATTTGCGAACGAAAAACGAAAAACGAATTCCTTTTTCGTTTTTCGTTTTCAAAAGTGAAGTAAGAAAAACGAAAAACGAATTCGTTTATCGTTTTTGCATTTAGGATGCTTCGGTCGCAATGCCACTTCGGCTGGCCGGTAAAAATTGGTAATTTCGGCGGGATACTTCGGTCGCTGGCAGCGTTTTGAATACGAACTCGCAGAAATTGCATCGGCGAAGTGGTATATCTAAGTACCTACAGGTAAAATATTGGTCGTTTCGGCGCTGTTCTTTATGTTTTCTTATATATAATAGATCGAAAGATGGATAAATCGAGAGTAGATGTATTTATTTTGTAACTGCAACTATGCAATAGTTATTTTAAATTTAGTTTGTAAAATATTTGACTTGCCCCCATTATGACTAATAAATAGTTACTATCTTAGGGGCCACTTTGGGTTTTTAAATTAGCAATTTTTTATGTAATTATTGAATTCCATTGACGGACCATTACGGATAGCCCAATTGTATTTAGGAGCATGTATATTCCTGAGTATTGTTTATTAAAATTTGCTACTTTACGCATATTGTAAGTAGAGGATATGTGGTAAAAATATAATACGTTTATGGCTTAATGTGTTGCTAGAGTTAGTGTTAATTCAATATTATTTTGCATATGTAGTAATTTATAACAGTAGAAGTATGTTTGCATCTGTGAGTAATATGCTGCTTTACATAATATAGCAGTCTTTTTAAAATTGTGATTGGTTATCTTTTGATTAAACAAATATAGGTATTGTTTATTGTGTGAGGCATACTATTTTAAAACTCTTTTTTTTACAAATGTATATTATGTTCTGCTGTGTGCCAGTGTGAAATGATTATGCATATTTCTGGTTTGTGTTATCTGCCAATTTTGAAAGTATGCGGGTAATGTTTTATGTTTATATTTATAATAAAATTATAATATAATTACAATAAGTTGGTATTCAACTTTGCTTAAACATTAATTCTATGTGGGAGCTATATTTATTTGAAAATATTATTCTTATAAGTTTTTTTGC
This sequence comes from Oasisia sp. SBJ-2009, assembly GCA_964017155.1. Classification (NCBI taxonomy): domain Eukaryota; kingdom Metazoa; phylum Annelida; class Polychaeta; order Sabellida; family Siboglinidae; genus Oasisia; species Oasisia sp. SBJ-2009. The sequence continues at coordinate 30,277,826 of OZ024859.1, forward strand.
AATTTGTTTATTCAATTACATTTGTGTCCCTAGATCAGTAGATGGTAATTAGTGTGAGGCAATATTATGGAATTATAGAGTGAATTTTTATTTCTAGTTTGAATAATATACTTTAACCTAGTTATAGGTCCAAATGTTCGAGAACATCGGTTTGCTATTTCATAATAGTATGTTTAATCCAGTTTAAATGCGAGATTAATGTGAAGCCCAGAATGTTAATGAATGGTTTGGCGTCGTCTTATCTGGCAGAACCTGTTATACCACGAAAGCGTGACGGACGCCTACGCCAGAACTATGCGCCAACACTGCACCAAGGTATGACAAAGAAGTGTGTTTGTGATTCGGCATTTGGCGCAGCAGCACCGCGACTGTGGAATGAATTACCTCTGAACATTCGTGCATCCGGGACATTACCAATGTTTAGAAAGTATTTAAAGACATATCTTTTTATTAGACATTTCAATTAATTTTAATTGTTTTGAAATGATGGACATTGCATTATAATTTCCTTTTAGTGTAATAATATTTTAATTATTGTTTATGTTTTAGATTAATTTATAGATTTATATGTATGTTTATGTACAGAGTTTTAGAAAGGGTTTTAATTTTATATTAATATATATAATTTGCATACAATGTTTTAGTACTATACATCTTAAAAGCAGTGTTTTATATAATATATTTTTTATTTATGTCAAGGATGGACACGGAGCGTATCGCCAGTATCACACATCTTTATTCTCACAGAATCACAAAGAAGAACGAAGACCAGGTAAAATCAAGCTGGCATTCTATCATACTTGAAAACACGTGTGCACGCTTTCACAGCGGCAATTCAAGTCCCAATCCTTCCCGCGCGAACCAAATCCCGCTCCCGCACAGCTAATAAAAAACAACAGCGCCCTCCACGGTTGATTACCACCAATCAACCACCTATTTAACCAACAGATGGTGCCACCACTATCCAAACACCATTAATCAGCCAAAATACCCAAACAGCGTCATGGCTGTCCATGACATCTGCCCCAGTTTTGTTTGTATCCGCCCACGGATTACACCACTACCAAACACTTGTGTACCAAAGGTCTCACAATAGACACAGTAAAAATAAAAAGACAGTAGTACACATGATTACACTCACTGGTTGGTGCGGGCAACCCCCGTCTCCACCTGGAGCAAACACCATTATACTTTCATAGCATTGAATATAAATAAGGTCTAAACCAAAATTAACAACATAGCAAAATTAAACATGCTAAATGACGCGGGCGACCCCTGTCTCCACATGGAGCAAACATCATAACCATTTTCACCCCACCTGCAAATAGAAGTATAATTCCCCTGGACCATATCTCAGCCAGCACTCCTCAGTGAGGTGACACCCATTGCCACAACTATTATTGTGTCAATTTACCTTAGCCTGGGACCAATGCCTTACAAGCAACACATTGCAGTAAAAAGTAGTGGGTCACCCCCATCCCGCTCGTGCAGGCAAGCTACTCTCACTCAGACCTGGTAGTGGGTCACCCCCGTCTCGCTCGTGCAGGCAAGCTACCCCAAAGAAATACTAGCGTACAATGCCAGAGACCTAGCATACACAGTGCCCCAACAGTAAGCGTTGGCCTCTGTGCCAACCAAATTAGGTGGCCGCAGCCAGTGCAGATGTTTTCTGCATCTCTCCACCTCTACATCCAGACTCACCACTCTAGCAACCAACTCGCTGCCCTCACCAGTGTCACCCACCAGACTCACCACCCTAGCAACCGACTCGCTGCCCTCACCAGTGTCACCCACCAGACTCACCACTCTAGCAACCGACTCGCTGCCCTCACCAGTGTCACCCACCAGACTCACCACTCTAGCAACCGACTCGCTGCCCTCACCAGTGTCAACCACCAGACTCACCACCACCTCTGGTCTCACCACCACCTGACACGCTGCCACCTCTGGTCTCACCACCACCTGACACGTCGCCACCTCTGGTCTCACCACCAACTGACACGCTGCCACCTCTGGTCTCACCACCACCTGACACGCTGCCACCTCTGGTCTCACCACCACCTGACACGCTGCCACCTCTGGTCTCACCACCACCTGACACGCTGCCACCTCTGGTCTCACCACCACCTGACACGTCGCCACCTCTGGTCTCACCACCACCTGACACGTCGCCACCTCTGGTCTCACCACCACCTGACACGTCGCCACCTCTTGTCTCACCACCACCTGACACGTCGCCACCTCTTGTCTCACCACCACCTGACACGTCGCCACCTCTGGTCTCACCACCACCTGACACGTCGCCACCTCTTGTCTTACCACCTCACACCGCTCAACCACCTCACACGTCGCAACCTCGCACCGCTCAACCACCGGTCTCACCACCTCGCGCCGCTCAACCACCGGTCTACCTGTTTGAGCAGGTGGAGCCCAATCGAGTTGAAGGGCATCCATAATTGTTGCCACAAACGCTGCATGCGACTTGGCAAAGAACTCCGCAATTTCCTCGTCCGTCATAGCTTGGAAGAACGACGTAGCTCCCCATGAAGTACTCAACTGTGCGACAGGGTCTTTTCGTCTACTTGTTGCTGGGCGATCCCACATCCGGACACCAGTTGTCAAGGATGGACACGGAGCGTATCGCCAGTATCACACATCTTTATTCTCACAGAATCACAAAGAAGAACGAAGACCAGGTAAAATCAAGCTGGCATTCTATCATACTTGAAAACACGTGTGCACGCTTTCACAGCGGCAATTCAAGTCCCAATCCTTCCCGCGCGAACCAAATCCCGCTCCCGCTCCCGCACAGCTAATAAAACAACAGCGCCCTCCACGGTTGATTACCACCAATCAACCACCTATTTAACCAACAGATGGTGCCACCACTATCCAAACACCATTAATCAGCCAAAATACCCAAACAGCGTCATGGCTGTCCATGACATTTATTTATATCATTTACATGCGAGTTAGTATGATTTATATAAATTTATATAATTTACATTTTTATTTATTAATATACATTAATTTTAGTATTTTTCTTGTGCAGCGCATCAATCCGCCATGCGGGAATTAGCGCTATATAAAAACTGTATTATTATTATTAAACTAGTTAAATCTCTCAATATCTACACTGTCAATTGTTAATGTTACTTCATCAACCTATTTATTAGGCATTTGAAAAAAACTTTTGTTTTATTAATATTTTAATGATAATGTATAATAATAACACAAGTTTTATTGGCAACTCAACTGAGTTGGATTGACATTATACTATAAAATACAATTAATGCATTTGTATGTAGTTTTAGCTATATGTTTATTACAGGTCTTTATTAATCAAATATTCAATATTCACTGTGTTTCTGTCATCTGTGAAGGTTTTAATTGTACTTGTATCATCAAATATCATGAGCATAAGTTATGCAGGCTTTTGGAAATCATTGATATAATTATAGTAAATAACAATATCAGTGACCCTAAAATTGATCATTGGGGGACGCCTCGTTTTATAGGTAAAGTATATCATTGTACCTCTTCTAGTCTTACAGACTGCTTACAGTTAGTTGAATATTATTGCTGTGAGCTCCATTCCAATCGTTCTTCGCTATCTCACTGATCGGTTTGTGTTAAAAATAGAATGCATGTTTGTCACACTTGCAACTCCCTAAATATTTCATTTCAGTTGTTAGTAAACTGTCAGGTGACACTTTTTCATATTCTATTAGAAACATGAATAAAAAAGATTACAAATAATTTATTTAATCATTAGGCTTACAGTTAAATCTAAAATTTTAATGACATAAGATTATTTGCACATCATAGACATCCCAAAAGGCATGACTAAATGACAGTCCACATTCGACTGGCAAGCTGCTAAAACTCATCCACTTCTACATAACAATAATAGTAATAACAATAATAAAAATCTGATTGTCTGAGATAAAGTCCTTACTATGACTACCACTACCACCACCACACAAATATTTATTAATCTAAACAATCTGCCAGCCAAATGCAAACAATCACTCGGCCATATCTGTCATGAAATGTTTGCAAGTGTGTATATCTATCATGAGAAACTGTAAACAAATGTGTGTTTTAAAGATCTCTGCACTGCTTGCATTATGTATACATTGCGGGATAGTGTCCCAAAGTTTTCCAATCTTGTAAGCAAATATACACTGGCCTAAAGACAAGTTGTACTTCTTGACAGGAATATTTGTGCAGTTGCAAGTGTGACAATCATATACACTATTGTTTAACATGAACGGATCAGTGAGGTAGCCAGGAGCCATTGGAATGGAGCTCACAGCAATACATCTAACACAATAATATGCAACTAACTGTAAGCAGTCTGTAAGACTAGAAGAGGTACAATGATATACTTTATCTATAAAACGAGGCGTCCCCCAATGATCAATTTTAGGGCCACTGATATTGTTATTTACTATAATTATATCAATGATTTCCAAAAGCCTGCATAACTTATGCTCATGATACTTGATGATACAAGTACAATTAAAAACTTCACAGATGACAGAAACACAGTGAATATTGAATATTTGATTATAAAGACCTATAATAAACATAACATAGCTAAAACTATACACAGAAGCATTAATTGTATAGTTTTGTATAATGTCAATCCAACTCAGTTGAGTTGCCAATAAAACTTGTGTTATTATACATTTCATTAAAATATTAATAAAACAAAAGTTTTTTCAAATGCCTAATAAATAGGTTGATGAAGTAACATTAACAATTGATTGTGTAGATATTGAGACTTTACCAGTTTAACATTCTAGGCTTTACATTAATCTCGCATTTAAACTGGATTAAACATAATATTGATGAAATAGCAAACCGATGTTCTCGAACATTTGGACCTATAACTAGGTTAAAGTATATTATTCAAACTAGAATAACAAATTCACTCTATAATTCCATAATATTGCCTCACACTAATTACCATCTACTGATCTAGGGACACAAATGTAATTGAATAAACAAATTGCAAAAAAACTTATAAGAATAATATTTTCAAATAAATATAGCTCCCACATAGAATTAATGTTTAAGCAAAGTTGAATACCAACTTATTGTAATTATATTATAATTTTATTATAAATATAAACATAAAACATTACCCGCATACTTTCAAAATTGGCAGATAACACAAACCCGAAATATGCATAATCATTTCACACTGGCACACAGCAGAACATAATATACATTTGTAAAAAAAGAGTTTTAAAATAGTATGCCTCACACAATAAACAATACCTATATTTGTTTAATCAAAAGATAGCCAATCACAATTTTAAAAAGACTGATATATTATGTAAAGCAGCATATTACACACATATGCAAACATACTTCTACTGTTATAAATTACTACATATGCAAAATAATATTGAATTAACACTAACTCTAGCAACACATTAAGCCATAAACGTATTATATTTTTATCACATATCCTCTACTTACAATATGCGTAAAGTAGCAAATGTTAATAAACAATACTCAGGAATATACATGCTCCTAAATACAATTGGGCTTTCCGTAACGGTCCGTCAATGGAATTCAATAATTACATAAACAATTGCTAATTTAAAAACCCAAAGTGGCCCCTAAGATAGTAACTATTTATTAGTCATAATAGGGGCAAGTCAAATATTTTACAAACTAAATTTAAAATAACTATTGCATAGTTGCAGTTACAAAATAAATACATCTACTCTCGATTTATCCATCTTTCGATCTATTATATATAAGAAAACATAAAGAACAGCGCCGAAACGACCAATATTTTACCTGTAGGTACTTAGATATACCACTTCGCCGATGCAATTTCTGCGAGTTCGTATTCAAAACGCTGCCAGCGACCGAAGTATCCCGCCGAAATTACCAATTTTTACCGGCCAGCCGAAGTGGCATTGCTACCGAAGCATCCTAAATGCAAAAACGAAAAACGAATTTGTTTTTCGTTTTTCTTACTTCATTTTTGAAAACGAAAAACGAAAAAGGAATTCGTTATCCGTTTTTCGTTCGCAAATTTGAAAACGAAAAAGGAAAAAACGGTATATACACGGACCAAGAAAGTTAAATTGATGGCTAGCACAACACTTCAAATTCGCAGAAATGGTCGTAAACACAATCTGCACTTCAAAGTGTTGAGCGGTAAACAGTATCAGCCACTGCTGAGTCGCCAGGCATGTCTTGGCATCAGTGCGATCAAGTAGATGGATGTGGACTCGATTCGGCCGGTTTGAAGACTCGCCGAAGCCATCGAGTATAATTTTTTTAACTTAATGCAAATGAGGCTACGAAGACGCCCTGCTTTGATGCAACTGACATACAGCACAAATATGCAGATGTTTCTCAGGGACTAGTAAAATTACCAGGCCAGTACCACATCGAAATTGACAGAGACGTCAATCCAGTTGTACACGCCCCTCGACGAGTACCAGTGGCACTAAGAGACAAGCTGAAACATTAACTGCGTGAGATGGTCAACGATGACATCATCGCGCCTGTCAGTGAACCGACAGAATGGGTTTCCAGCTTGCTGCTTGTGTCAAAGCCAGGGAAACTGCGCATCTACATGGATCCACGGAATCTAAATCGAGCAATCAGACGAGAGCATTATCAAATGCCAACGATAGAAGATTTTGCCACACCACTCAGTGGTGCGCGTGTATTCACTGTCGTAGACGCCACAAATGGGTTTTGGCAGGTAGCATTGGACAACGAATCAAGGCGACTCACATGCTTGCAACTTTCAACACGCCATTCGGATGCTACAGATGGAAGCGTATGCCGTTCGACATTTCCAGCGCACCGGAAGTCTGGCAGAGAAAGATGCACGAGACCATCGAAGGGATGGATGGCACCGAGGTAATCGCAGACGATTTCCTCATCACAGGGAAAGATGACGCCGAACACGATGCAAATCTTCAAGCTTTCCTCAACAGATGTTGTGAGAGAAACCTTGTTCTCAACGCGGAAAAGGTACGCTACAAGCTACATGAAGTCAGTTTCATGGGGTGTCTGCTGACAGACGAAGACATGAAACCTGACCCGAGGAAAGTCGAACCTGTACTCGACATGCCAACCACCGAAGTCGTAGGAGTGCGTCGCCTCATAGGTACAGTATAATACCTAGGCAAGTTTGTGAAGGGATTGACCGACCTCACAGCTAGTTTGCGAGAACTGACACGCAAGGACAGCGAGTTCACGTGGAATGAGTCGCACACAAATGCTGAGCGTGCGATACACGTGAAGCTCAGTAACGCCCCAGAGCTGCATTATAATTACTACGACATGGCTAAAAGTAAAAGCGTAACGATTCAGGCAGGCGCGTCGCAGACGGGCATGGGAGCTGCCCTCATGCAAGATGGCCAGCCGATACCCTTACAAAAATATACCATTCAAATACCATTGAATACCATTGAATACCATTCAGTACCATTGGACCATTCAATGGTATTTCAGCACGACTCAGTGGTATTCGCAATGGTAATTTGTAATACCATTCAGTACCATTGGACCATTCAATGGTATTTCAGTAGGCTCAATGGTACTTTGGGCTATTCAATGGTATTTCTGTTGGACTCAATGGTACTGTGAATGGTAATTCGTAATACCATTCAGGACCATTGGACAATCCAGTGGTATATATTATTCTCAGTGGTATTCTCAATGGTATTTCAGAATACCATTGAATACCATTGGACTATTCAATGATAAAGCTTGTTTCAATGGTACTGTCAATGGTATCGGAACATACTTTCCAACAATAAATCAGACTTCAGTGGTATTCTCAATGGTATTTCAGAATACCATTGAATACAATTGGACTACTCAATGATAAAACTTGTTTCAATGGTACTCTCAGTGGTATCGGAACATACTTTTCAACAATAAATCAGACTTCAGTGGTATTCTCAATGGTACTTTAGAATACCGTTCAATACCATTGGACTACTCAATGATAAATCATGTTTCAATGGTACTACCAATGGTATCTGAACATACTTTTCAACAATAAATCAGACTTCAGTGGTATTCTCAATGGTACTTTAGAATACCGTACAATACCATTGGACTACTCAATGGTAAAACATGTTTCAATGGTACTCTCAATGGTATCTGAACATACTTTTCAACAATAAATCAGACTTCAGTGGTTTTCTCAATGGTATTTGGGAATACCATTGGGCCATTCAATGATAACATCTTGTTTCAGTGGTATTTGAAATGTAATCATGTACGATACATATTGTTTCGGTGGTACATACAATTAATATTTAAAGGTAAAATGTATATTGATGTCTCAGTGGTAATCTCAAGTAATAGTATTTGAATATACCATTCAGTACCACTGGACCGTGCAGATCAATGATAAATCAAGATAAATCAATGGTATCTGAATATAACTTTTAAAGTAATATATCTATGTCTCAGTGGTATTCTCAAGTGTCATAGACTAATTTTGACATGTTACAAAATATACCATTACAATATTGCTACCAATGGCCCTGACAAAAAAAGAGCCAATAGTATACCATTGAATACCATTCAGTACCGTTGGACCATTCAATGGTATTTCAGTAGGACTCAATGGTATTCTCAGCGGTAATTTGTAATACTATTCAATACCATTCAGTACCATTGGACCATTCAATGATAAAATAAGGCATCAATGGTACTCGCAACGGTATTGGAACATTCCTTTCAATAATAAATCAGACCATTCAATGATAAAATCTTGTTTCAGTTGTTCTCTCAATGGTATTTGAACATACTGTGCAACAATAAATGTGACTTCAGTGGTATTTTCAATGGTATTTTAGAATACCATTCAGTACCATATATATATATTGGATTATTGAATAATAAAATCTTGTTTCAATGATTCTATCAATACCATACTGTTCAATAATAAATCAGACTTTAGTAGTATTCTCAATGGTATTTGAGAATATCACTCAGTATGTACCATTGGACCATCCAGTGTTAAAGCATTTTTAGCGGTACGCTCAATGGTATATAAATTTAAAGTACCATTCAATACCATTGGACCGTTCAATGATATAATCAGGCTTCAATGGTACTCTCTATGGTATTTAAGAATACCATTCGATACCATTGAACCACACATGACTTCGAGTTCGCAGCAGCTCACTTGATTAATCAATTGTTGTTACATAGTTATATATTTTATGTATTCTTCATTTTCAATTGGGATACATTATTCTAATTTTTTATTTTCTATTATAACTGATTACCCTATCTTATTGAATGTTTAATCGTATTTAAGTCTACAAATAATAAACCAATCAGAATACGACAGCTGATTTCTGCGGGCCTCATCGTGGGATATTTGAATCTGTATGAAATTAACTTGTGTTCGCAATGTTCCGTCGATCACATAATTTGGACGTTAAACATCTTAGAAATCTACATCTCAAATCGCCATCGATGCAGAATGGAGGTACAGTGTTATGCCTGTGTAAATGTTGAGGATGACAACACGGCAGAGACAAGACACAGATTGTCAATATTGAATAAGTGACCACTTTCGACGTCTACTTGGATTCGGCAACTGACGGAAAGCTCGGTAATCTTCCAGTTAACTGGCCTAAATTATGACGGCCTTTTCTAAACGTTTTATCACCTGTTTTCAATGTGTATGTATTCGGAATGTCATTCTATATCATTTCCGGTACAAAGAAGTAAGATATTATTTGTTAAATTGTGTTGAGGTAAGTCGTATCGAGTCGACGTAAACAAGCCGTGGCGATGTCATTCACTCACAGCAGTTAACGTATCCCAGATGCATCAGAGCCGCAAAGGCGACGTCTTGCGTGTGCATTGCGAAGTCGAAATAGAAACAATTAGCAACCTTATATACATTTAAAATTTAAACAATAAATCTGCGCGATACAGACTAACTATTAATGATGTGGCCTTAGTTTTGGGGATTTATTCATAAATCGCAAGACATCGCCTTTGCGGTCTTGATATGCGCCTGGCCCTGTGGTGTGGACATCGGCTTGTTTACATTGACTCGACGGCATAACTGTTTAATCTGTGAGGGATTGTTTGAAAACGAATTAACGAAACCGTGTGTGTATATCTTGAAAAAATTGCATACTTGTTTACCTTCTAAATGTGTTTTTCTAAATAAGTTAAATTAAATTTGACTGTATGCTAGTAACACTTTTTCTTTAAAATTACTGTCAATACCTGATTAATCAAATAACAAAATATATGTATTTGTTATATATATCCAAAAACTGCTAATATTTTATAATATATTCCAAGCACACTATAACATATTTTGGTTAACATAGATTGAAAAACATAGTGTGCTTTTATTATTATTTTTACTTCTTTGCTTTATTATTATGGCTCAATCAATTTATAATTAATGTACTTTTGCAATTGTATAACGATTTTATAAAGAAAAATATCTAGCTAGAAGTGAATTGTGGCCATAATAAAGATGAAACCAAGTTCCATTATTGTATTTGTATTATATAATTATCATAACATGTATAATATAATTTCATGGAAAACCACTTCATAGCTGCATTAATTGTACATTGTTTAAAAAAAACAGAAACATTTCATTCGAGCTAGTGATTGATAAATCTTTTTTCCCAGAATATGTTCGAGAAGTATACCCACTTCTGGGCGAAGACCAGAAGAAAGGCTTTGAGGTTACCTTGGACGCGTAGGACAAAGCTGTCCACAGTGAACACAAATCAAGGCAAATGTGAAGATTGATCGACGGACATAATATGTTATGATATTTCAGATTTGATGTGCATGTATATAATTATGTACGTTCGAGAGCAGCAGACTTAACGTATTAAAACATTGTTAATTTATCTTGACTATGTTTTCAGTTTGATCTATATGTGCATATGATCTCTGTAAAGCTAGGTATATATTGATTAGTTTATCCTTTGAATGGTATTTTTCAATGGTATTTTGAATGGTACTAGGAATAATGTGCAGTGGTATCTGAATGGTACTTGACTGAATGGTATTCTGAATGGTCCAATGATATTCTGAATGGTACTTATAAGAAGCTCTTCAGCTTCTTCGTCAATGGTATTCTGAATGGTATACCATTCAGAATACCATTGACGAAGAAGCTGTAACGTTTCTTATAAGTACCATTCAGAATACCATTGGACCATTCAGAATACCATTCAGCCAAGTACCATTCAGATACCACTGAACAGTATTCCTAGGACCATTCAAATACCATTCAAATACCATTCAACTGTTTATATACACAGACCACCAAAGTACCATTGAAGTACCATTCAAATACCATTGGCCATTATACCCCCTAGGACCATTCAAATACCATTCAAATACCATTCAACTGTTTATATACGCAGACCATCAAAGTACCATTGAAGTACCATTCAAATACCATTCAAATACCATTGGCCATTATACCCCCTAGTACCATTCAATGGTATTTGAATGGTATTTTTTTGTAAGGGTAAGCTACGCAAGCAGAGCCATAACAGACACCGTACAGAATTATGCTCAGATCGAGAAGTAACTGTTGGCGATAGTGTACGCGTGTGAGATATTCAACGACAATATCTACGAAAGGAATGTAGTCCACGTTGAAACAGTCCACAACCCGCTTGGAAGTATTTTCAAGATAGAAATATATCATACGGCACCGAAACGTTTGCAGCGCATGAGACTGCAACTGCAGAAGTACCCACTTGAAGTAATCTACAAGGAAGGATCGGCGATGTATGTGGCCGATACGTTGAGCCGAGCGTACGTACACAGAACTAAAACGAGATATTGACAGTGCTGCCAATAAAGTGAACGACTCGCAAGGGAGGATGTTTAGTGATAACACGATGTTGCCTGAACAGAAGCTGATCGAGCTGCGACATGCCACTAGTAATGATGCAGTGCTGCAGGAGCTCGAGAAGGCCATCAAGACAGGGTGGCCAGCCGTGAGTACTCGAAATGAAGTACTAAAGCCGTACTTGCAGTTCAAGGACGAACTGTTAGCTGAAGATGGACTGATCTTCAAGGGCGACAGGCTAGTAATCCCCCGTATGACGCGAGCGGGAATGATCAAACAAATACACCAGGGACATATTGGTGTAGAGGGATGCCTCTACAGGGTTATCTATTGCCTCGGTATGAACGCTGAAGTGAAGGATCACGTCAACAAGTGCGACGTTTGCAACGCACACAAGCCGGAATAGTGTCGCGAGAAGTTGCAAACACATGAGTTCCCCCACCTGCCATGGGCCAAGGTTACAACATATTTGTTTTAGCTCGATGAACACCATTACTTCATACTGGTTGATTACTACAGCAATTTCTTCGAAATCAATGAGCTGAAGAAGAAAACGACAAAGGCTGTTGTCAACGCGCTGCGACCACCCTTCGCGCGATACGGGATTCCAGGGAAAATTGTCAGTGACAATGGATTACAGTTTGCGTCATAGGAATTTGCAAAGTTTGCTCGTGAATGGGGTTTTGAACATGTGACATCAAGCCCGCAAAGCAACGGGAAAGCAGAGAACGCTGTGAAAACAGCAAACTCGTTTTTGAAAAAGGCCACACTGGACGGAAGTGACCCACTGAAAGCTATTCTGAAATGGCGTAACACTGCAACAGAAGGCTAGGAAAGTTCGCTAGCGCAACGTCTGATGTCACGCCACACTAGGACATTGGTGCCGACTCGCAACAGTCTCCTTGCACCAGAAGTACAAGGGAGAAATGTAGGCGACGCTATCGAAAAAAAAACCCATAAATACCGACGACGTTATGACACACACACTCAATGCCGCTGAAAGAGTTAAGTGTTGGACAGGCAGTGCGGATGAAGTTGCCTGGAAGCAACACTTGGAGTCTGGGTTTGTGTAGACGTGTGTTAGGACAAAGGTCCTATAATATTATGGAGGTCGCGGGTCACATCTATCGGCGTAACAGACGACAGCTGAGGTCAACCAACGAATTGGTGCCCATTGCTGATGATCAAAAGCCAGCCGGAGGCGATTCGGTGACCCGAGCGCCGATCTCCCAGCAGACCGGTAAACGACAACCAGATGTTGTTGACATTCCGATGTCGCCGTGTCCTCGCCTGGGCACGACGCGGGGGACACCGAGGCGCCACGAGAGGCGAGATGAGCCAGTGACACCGCGCGATACGCCGAGGCGAGACGAGCCCAGTGCAAGACGCATGACATTGCGTAATCGTGTTGACATTAAGCCACCACGATTACTCATTGATGAGATGTGAATCTATTATATCGTATTGACCCTACGCCACACGACAACTCATTAATTAGACGTGAATCCTAATAGAAAATAATAAAAAACAAATAACAAAAAGGGATGTCACGAGATACCCAGCTGATCCAGCAGGGAGGGTATATTTGGGCACGCTGCCCAGCAGCAAGCCATGGACTCTAGGGGCAGTACCCATTCGGACGGTAATTAGCATATAGAGTAGTGGGCACTGCCAGTATTTATAGTGGACCAGTCTAGGCTAGGGTTACAACGTACAGTAGACACGTATATATAGAATGCACGGTAATAAACATTCTGAACATGACGAGTTGTTTGTATTGATATATTTAATATAGTATGATTCACTACAGTACTAGAGGCATTACACTGGCTTTTGTTAATACATCACACTACCACCAAACGAAACTACTCAGCAAAATAAATTATAATGCAATTTGCCTGTGGGAATCGCACCACAACAAACTGGTATCCCCGCTATACATAAATATTACTGCTGAACAAAAGAAAGTTACAATTCCCTTAAATGGTTTATACATTAATATACGTGCATTACATCCCAACAAATGTGGCATCATGCGATCCAGTGATCAATAACGAATTAAATTAATGCAGCCATGCATCATTGACAACATTATCTGCATGCCTAGTGTGGGGTATATATGTACAAGAGGGTTTGATCACACAAGTAACACGTTTGCGTTTTGGTAACTATGATGACATCTGAAATAATGTGTTATTGTTCTCAATACATCAATGACGAGTGGAACCACCAGTTGTAACCATGTAAGCCTCGCTTTTATGTCATATACTGCGTACCAAGCCCTGTACACAGTGTTGGGGCAACCTGCATATCCTTCTCTTCCACTAGGAATCTCATCATATCGGCCAGTATACTTTGCGCATGCATGTGACCCGCTCTGGTCAACTGATCACATAACATGTAATAGGATTCAAGTTAAGCGAGCTTTCTGGCCATTCAACCTTCGTGATCTGTAGGTTGATATCAACGATCCTGGCTTTACCTATTGGATCGTCCAATTTCCCTACCACGCTCTGCTGGTCAGACATAGTATGAATTTTATCATACAGATTATTCCAGAGCAATGTATCCCTGGGCATCCGCCGCGGTCGTTGCACCTGCAAGAGGACGGCAGGACACGACGCGTTGGACGCCACTGTGGTGAGTTAAACGTTATAGTAATACACTGAGCTATACTTCCGTTTCTGTTAAAATACCGCTTCCTATAGTACATACAAAATATAACTTCTGTAAAATGGCGCTTCCTATCACCACGTCCGTACCAGAACTTCCGTAAAAATGGCGGCTCCCATAACAAAACTTCCGTAAAAATGGCGGCTCCCATAACAAAACTTCCGTAAAAATGGCGGCTCCCATAATGTCCGTACCAGAACGTCCGTGCCAAAACTTCCTTAGAAATGGCAGCTCGTACCACATCCCCATCACAACTTCAGTAAAAATGGCGGCGCTTCCGTGATTTCTTTATTATTATAAATATTATTGAAATATTGTTGTAGCAATTGATAGTAAGTCCAACCCCCGCCAAGAGACGGCCCGCGGTGCGCCAGCCGTTCCCAGCCCCAGCCCTGGCCCCTGTGCCAGCCTTTGCCCCAAACTTGGGGGAGCAGCAGCCGGTGACCGATGGCGCCACGGTGAGTCGTGTTTGTATATGTAGGGTTTAATTATTATTATTAGTCATCATGTGTCAATGTCGATCAGATGTCGAGAAAAGAGATTAAAGTATTGTCATATTAAAAAACCGAATACCCATTTGTTTTGAGTTATTATATATATCGTACATGTTGTGAAACATATTCACGTGAAAACGCGTCTTATCACATTCTTTTCTACTTGTAGGCCCTGTATTGTTGCCCACAGCGCAACACGAGGTTTTCAAGACACCGTAATTGGCGCCGCCACATTAGCGAAGGGCGGTGCCAACGGAAACAGCACCAGCAACAACAGCGCGAAGCGCTTATCGAGGATATAGTGGTAAGCTGATCGTAATAAATTTAAAACACCTCTTTACCAACTTGTATAATTGATAAACTTGTCTTTATTTCAGGGGCTGCTATGTATGTTTGTTTCGTAAAAAATGTTGGTTATGAAATATGAAAGGTGAACTTGTGTTTTCTTTCAGCGCAAAGAAAAGACAAAATCATCACCGACGCCGTCGCCGTCGCCGTCGCCGTCGCCGTCGCCGTCGCCGTCGCCGTCGCCGTCGCCGTCGCCGTCGCCGTCGCCGTCGCCGTCGCCGTCGCCGTCGCCGTCGCCGTCGCCGTCGCCGTCGCCGTCGCCGTCGCCGTCGCCGTCGCCGTCGCCGTCGCCGTCGCCGTCGCCGTCGCCGTCGCCGTCGCCGTCGCCGTCGCCGTCGCCGTCGCCGTCGCCGTCGCCGTCGCCGTCGCCGTCGCCGTCGCCGTCGCCGTCGCCGTCGCCGTCGCCGTCGCCGTCGCCGCCGCCGCCGCCGCCGCCGCCGCCGCCGTCGCCGTCGCCGCCGCCGCCGCCGCCGCCGCCGCCGCCGCCGCCGCCGCCGCCGCCGCCGCCGCCGCCGCCGCCGCCGCCGTCGCCTACATTCGCAACATCTCCTGCATCATCGCCTCCACCACCGCCGCTATTTGAAGAAGATCCGTTGCCGCCATTTCGTGATTTTGATTTTGTAGACGACAGTTTAGTTAATTTGTATAGGAGTCAGTGGTCGTCCATTCGAACAAATCATCGTAGCGGGTGCATCCAGACAACCTACAATATTCGTTACACAACTGCTCTTCATCCTACCTTGTGGAATATTTTCAGAAGTCAGTCCTCCGCTTTCAAAATTAATTTAAGTTTTGGATTCATATTACGGAATAAAATCTCAGGTGAACTTCGTTATTGTCATACTTCGAAAAAAATTCAGGTAACTTTCTGGATGTGCCCCACTTAATTATCACTTAATTTGATTTTCAGAGACATTTAGATTCTTTTGTTGAACATGATATTTTAAGTTGGGCTTCGGAATGGATTTGTGAACTTCTGTCAAATGCAACTTTTTTGTTAACTTAATACCAGGTCACCTCATTGGTTGCCCTGAAATCACGCTCCCTGACTATGAAACAACCCCGAGTTAAACTCATTAGTCCGCGACTAATGCATTTTAATTGTTTGCTTACAGACCACTGACTCTTGTTATATGTTATGTATATTGTTGTACATTGCAAAAATAATCTCGTGAATGTCATATGTCATATAATAATAAACACACGAGGTGAAATGTTTGCTTGTTTGCTTACGGGCCACTGACTCCTGTTTATATTATGTATTTTGTTGCACTGTGTAAACATAATCTTGTGTATGTAACATGTCTTGTAATAATAAACACACGCATGTTACGTGCCATGTCATACACGAGGTGAAGTGCTTGCTTACGGACCACCGACTCATGTTATATATTATGTATTTTGATGTTATTTGCCCAAAAAAATTATCTCGTGTATTGAATGAAATGTTGTGAAATTCTTACTCTATCACTTTGTGATTCAGTTTGTACATAATATTAAAAAATACGAAATAATGTGACTATGTTAAACACGAAATGATGCTTGGCACTTTCTCTTGGGTGCCTAACTGCTTAAATAGTTAAGGTGTACAAGAATATTTATTACTCTACTTCCTCTTGGGTGTCTGACAACAATTGTGTATACAGTGGTATATCGAGTGTGGAAATAAAACATTGCAAACCCACAAAATGGTGTCGATATTTTATTGCAGTTATGACGACACACGAACACGCTCGCATGCCTCGAGTCAACAACACTAAAACCTTTTTAACTATTCGTATTTTATTAAGCCAGTGTGGCAATTTCGTAACATTTAACACCTGGACGAGAGGGAAAGAGCCACGTTTTCACAATTGTTACCAAATTAGCGTGATAACATAATGTTTTAGTTTTTCACTTCGAAAAACGTGTCACATTTTGATATTTTACGATATGAATGTAGTAAACTGTCAATATTCTTCCGTTTCGGACTGAAATAATTTTCACATTGCTAAGTGATTAAGGTAATTTCGTAACATTGTTACTGTCTCAACGAAAATAGAAAGCAATGTTTTCACACATCTAACTTAGCATTTTACCGTTTCAATGCGATAGCCTTGTCAAATATTCGTACTTTACTAAATCTTTATGGTAATTTCCTAACATTTACCGCCTCAGTAGTTATATGGGGGTTCGACGAGCTCACTTAAATAATCAGGTCACACAGCTCTCTCGAAGGCTCTGATTGGTCCATAATTAGGTCACACAGCTGTGCCGAAGGCTCTCATTGGTCCACGTGACCAGATCAAATTATTCGGACGCCGCCATTTTGGTCATTAAGTTAAGGTCAAATAATCAGGTCACACAGCTGTCTCGAAGGCTCTCATTGGTCCACGTTACCAGATGACGCATGCTCAGAGTTATACTTCCGGAGCTACTTATTCGTTGTAAGGAAGGCGCTGATTGGTTGTAGGAGGTCACCGCGCATGTGTAGACTGTACTTCCGTGTAAACCTCAGTTTTCGCCCGCGGCGCAGTGACACGAGCGCCATCTATCGAATACGCTGCAAGTTAGTAAAGGAGCGCCCTCTCTTGAATAAGAGGACGGGGTTGCAGCGCCGCCTGGAGAAGCTAATCGTACCTTCCGATGCCGACGGCTGTACCTTTTTATAGAGTAGTTGTAGTATATGTGTGTGTGTATGTGTGTGCATTGTTTTTGTCAGTATTGACAATGTTTTAGTCGAGATACGTATCCCGCGGTCAGTTGTAGTCGCAATGGACGTGAGGCTAGTACATCCGTTTACCTGCATCGTTGCCGGTCAGACCGGATGTGGAAAAACGACATTTGTCGAACGTTTATTGCGTAACGCGACGTCATTGGTTATTTCGCCTCCAGAGCAAATAACACCAATCTGGCAGCGACGAACCCGAAAATACATTTCTTGGAAGGGTTACCGGAGGCGACGTCATTCGACTCGAACGCTCGTGATCGACGACCTTATGTCCGAAACGGACGAACGGGTAACGAAATTGTTCACTAAGAAGAGTCACCATTGCAACACCTCCGTTGTGTACTTGGTAGAAAACTAATTTCCTAAGAGTAAAGAAAATCGAACTATAAGTCTTAACGCTCAATATATGGTGTTGTTCAAGAACCCACGAGACGCCACCCAGGTAGTGCACCTCGCAAAACAGATGTATCCGGGTCGAGTGAAATACATGCGAGAGGCGTTTGCTGACGCCACGTCTGCTCCGTACGGTTATCTGATCGTCGACCTGAGACAGGAAACCTTCGAATACCTCCGACTTCGCGCGAACATATTTCCAGACGAAACGCAATATACCTACGTTCCGAAGACATAAAACGAACGGCCGAGGGCAGAAACACGTCATTCATGATGTCAGCGCGAGTGAAGAGGATTGCGCTGTGTCTTCACCTGTTGACGAAAGCGGACGGAAAGCTGATAAAAGCCGTAATTGCTCGTCGACAGCTTGTGCGATTGCGCGCACAACATATTGAAAGGCAACGTTGCTCTGAAAGCGACTCACAAGGCGAAATTGAGGCGTTATCGCGGACTCGTGCGTAGTCTGGTGAAACGGAAAGGTGCGAAAAATAAACGAAAGATTTTACAAACGGGCGGTTTTGTGTTATTCGCGCCCTTGGCTACGTCGGCCACATTTCCTTTGGTTAAAAGCTTACTGCAAGCGTAGATGGAGTACGCAAAGAAAATGGCACTGGCGCTTGTTAGAGAACATTCAAGCGAAAGCGCCGTCGAACACGCCGATCGCGAGCGTCTTGCGTCACTTCGACGACGAAATGCGAAACATTTTAGAACGAACCGATATGGATGTCCGGGAAAAGGTCGCGTTGTACAATCAAGTACTAGGCCGATACAACGACCTGGACGACAGACGTAGACAAGAACCCTTGCGAGTAGCTACCACGAAGACGTCCGGCGAGGAAAAAAAGCCACCTTAGATAAAGCGGGCGACGAGGCAACGACGTCGCCGAAGCGAGTTCCGCTCGAAAGCGAAATTATCGATAGCGATCCTAAAATAATGAGAAAGAAAGCGCGGAGATTGTTAGACAAAATCAGAACGGGGCCAGTTGTTGATTAAAAAACACCGTCGTGCCGGGAAGCAACATAGTGGATTTCGTCAACGACGTCTTGAGGAAAAGACGACATTTCGAACCAACCGGATGGCAGACTTTTGTCCCCGGTCTAAAGGAGATGAACGTACCAATGGATTTGGTGGGAAATCCTGAACGTTGGCGTTACATGCAATCGACGGGGGTCGACGACGACGCTTATGGACCCACGGTCGAGGCGACGAAACGCGTAGGTACATGCCGCTGTCGTTGGTCGTCCGCGCCCCTGAAAAGCTTGCGCTGGGACCCGTATTAGAAAGACTACGCGGCTAAGACGGGGCAGTGCAGATATGGGACGCGTCAACGGAAGAGCGCGTCTACGGAGGATATTGATCGCTATCTACTTCAATTCGAAAAAGGTCGGGAGTTACGCCGGGGTAGACAGGTTGCGACGTGCCGCTCGTCTACCGGCGTACGATGCCAAGAAGAGGTTGTTAGGGGAGGACGCGTATACTCTTCACAAAGCGGTGAGACGACGCTTCAAGCGCAGGCGGGTTATCGTTGGCGGGATGAATCAGCAATGGCAGGCGGATCTCGTCGATGTGGCTCGACTGAAAACGCACAACGACGGGACGACCTTCCTTCTTTACCGTGATTGACGTTTTTTCGAAGAAGGCGTGGAGTATATCTCTGAAGAACAAATCGGGAACGTCTCTCGTGAGGGCCTTCCGCCAATTGTTGACTGACGCGGACAGACCGATTGTACTGCTGACGGACAAAGGTAAAGAATTTCTCAATCACGGATTCAACAGATTTTTGAAACAAGAGAACATTCATCACTTTACAACGCACAACGACGAAACGAAGGCGAGTATTGTCGAACGTTTTAATCGGACTTTGAATACCCGTATATGGAGATATTTCACGAAACGGCAGACTCTACGATACCGCGATGTGCTACAAGACTAGGTACGCTCTTACAACAACAGTTATCACCGAAGTATAGGTACGGCGCCCCTCAAAGTGAACGAGGCCAATCAGGAAGACGTCTGGCAACGGTCGTACGGGAATGTGGGCGACGGCGATACAAAAATCAACTTAAAGGTAGGCGATCGTGTCCGCATCAGCAAAGCTAAGAAGCGTTTCGATAAAGGTTACTTGCCCAACTGGAGCGACGAGGTGTTCGCGATTAAAAGCGTACACAATTCGGAGTCGCCGGTCTATCGATTGATGGACGACCAGGAAAAAGCGATAGAGGGCACGTTCTACGAGCCCGAACTACAGAAAGTGTTTATATCGGACGACACGGTATACCGCATCAAAGAGATACTGCAGCGCCGCAAGCAAGCGGTAAAAGGAACAGGTCCTAGTGAAATGGTGGGGTTATCCCGAATCTTTCAACAGTTGGATAGACCGCCGCGCGTTGATGAAGTATAAAGGGTAGGTCTCTTCGAATAGCGTTACCATTTGACCGATGGAAGATTTGGTGGACGCACCTGGAGAGGTCGAACGGAGTCAAAGCACCGATTCTCGTTGGACTCGGAAATCGTGTTTTTGTGCCAGGGCGTCGTGTTGTTCCCCGGTTATCGTGGTCAGTATTTACAATCTTTCAAACGGAAACGGTGACTCTAATCTTTGGACAGCGCCTTTGAGCAGTTGCCTCGGTTACATCTTGCCTAATCCCTCGCTGAAACGTAACGGACATGTCGTCTGAACAAGGCTTCTACCTCTGTGTACACACAATGAAAAATGCACACAGACAGCTACAAACAGAAATCTCGCAAGCAAAACAAAGGTATCGTGAAAAGGTTGAAAATGAGTTTAGCTGCATGAACACTAAACAGGCCTTTGCGCACTTGAAAAAGATGTCAGGTCGTGTTGACAGATTATCTGTCCCTTCAACTACTGATCCATTGAAATTTGCTTCAGACTTAAATTTGTTTTATAACAGATTTGACACCCGTGATTTTTCTATTGAGTGTGAGTCGCTCCTAGCTGCTGGCCCTTTACCCGTACCAGGTGATTTTGACATTTCTACCGTGGATGTCACAAATCAATTCAAAAAGTCTAAGGCTAATAAAGCTCCTGGTCCAGATGGCATTCCAGGCCGCTTACTTAAAGAGTGTGCACTTGAGTTAGGTCCGGTATTTCAGCCACTGTTTAAACAGTCTGTGGATACAGGTGTGATTCCTACCATCTGGAAAACGTCTATAGTGGTACCCGTCCCTAAAGTGTCATCACCGCCGTGTTTTGAAAAACTGATTTTGTCTCACATTCTCCCACATGTTCAATCTCAACTGGACCCATATCAGTTTGCTTACCGTTCAAGAAGAGGCACTGACGATGCAATAGCTTGTCTTCTACACAAACTATTCGAACACATGGAGACAGCTGGTAACTATGCTCGAATCCTATTTATAGATTTCAGTTCAGCATTTAATACAATACAAAGGCATGTCATGATTGGTAAACTACAGAAACTAGAAGTCCCAGCCGCATTTGTTCACTGGGTTTTCAATTTCCTAAGTAATCGCCCGCAGTGTGTTCGAGTGGGTGACATAAAGTCACCAGTGATTGTTAGCAACACAGGTGCGCCTCAGGGTTGTGTCCTGAGCCCATTTTTGTACACTTTGTATACAAATGACTGTCGGAGTGTGGATCCATCTACCCAATATGTGAGGTTTTCTGATGATACAGCCATGCTCGCTCTTTTGAGTGATTTTGTCTCATACCAGTCATATGTTTCTTCAGTGGTACGTTTCTCGAGTTGGTGCAGTAACAATTTTCTATATCTGAATGTTTCCAAAACCAAAGAAATGTGCATTGACTTCCGTCGAAATAGAACTGTCAATAGTCCTATTGTCATCAACGGTGAACCAGTGGAACAGGTTGATTCTTTCAAGTACCTCGGTGTTATCTTAGATGAAAAATTGTCATTTACAAATCATGTTACAGCCGTGCAGAAAAAGTCTCAGCAGCGACTGCACGTTCTTCGAAAGTTACGAGCTTTCTACGTTGATCCACTACTTCTTCTACGTCTTTACCGTAGCATAATTGAACCTCTCATAACCTACTACAGCATTTGTTACTACCCTGTTCTTTCGGTGAAAAACCGTAACAGGCTTATGAAAATCTCACACGTTTCCGCCAAGATCATTGGCTTGCCTACACCAATGCTCTCCGAAATAATTGACCATGCAATTTTGAAGAAAGCTCGTGCTGTCGCTACTGAGTCTGATCACCCGCTCTCTTCGTTCTTCCATGTACTTCCGTCTCGAAGGAGATACCGTTGTATAAAATGTAAAACATCTCGCTATAGCAGGAGTTTTGTGCCTGTGGCCATTAGAATGTTGAATGCTAAATGATTCATATTGCTGTCAACCGGTTGAACTGTTCTTATAGTGGATACATCCGGAATTCACTTGCATTTTGTTGTGACCATCCCACATATTGTAGATCATGAGTTGTACAATGCATATCCTTTTTAAGGACAATAAAGTGATTGATTGATTGATGTAGTGGGAATGCGGTTTGGTGGAGATTCAATATCCCCATAGCTAGTACAACGTCAGACGCGAGAATGCCTGGTTTGCAGTTGTCAGTGGATCGGATCATAGCGTTATTCGGAGGGGGCGGATCGAAACGGGTTTCCATGACAGACCGGGAGTAAAGAGCGAACTAGACCTGTTCAGTTTGCCCGCGACTCAAACAAGTACCGAGCACACCCAATGGGTCGGACACCGTCCCGTGGCGTCGATAGGTACCGGTGGGCCGATCGCATTCTTGCTGCCCGGTTCCGGGGACGATTACCTCGACGTAGCCAACACGTACCTGCTCGTTCGCGCGCGGGTGAGTAAAGCGAACGGGAACAACATCGACCCGAATACGGCTGTCGGACCCGTTAATAACTGGATGCATTCGTTGTTTAGCCAAGTGGACGTCACGTTGAACGGCACCCTCGTGACGCCGTCGACGAACACGTATCCTTATAGAGCATACTTAGAAACCCTACTGAGCCACGGGTCGGAAGCCAAACAAACTCAACTCACCAGCTGTCTCTGGTTCAAAGACACCGCGGGACACATGGATGCAACGGACGACGCGAACGCGAGATTGCGGGAAAGAAAAAGTTACACCGCCGACGGTCGCGTGGTAGACATGATGGGGCGGTTGCCCCTTGACCTGTTTTTTCAGGATAGATATCTCCTGAACGGGGTAGACGTGAAAATACGCCTCGTCCAGAGCAAAGACGCGTACACTCTAATGGCAACCGGTGCCAACCCCGATTTCAAAATACGTATCGACGAGGCAGCGTTGTTTGCGAGAAAAGCAAAGTTGAACCCCTCCGTGCAGATGGCTCACGTCAGAGCGTTAGAAAAAGCGACAGCCAAGTACCCGGTGCGACGAGTCGACTGCAAAGTGTTCTCGATACCGCGAAGCGCAATGTCTCACACGCACGGGAACGTGTACCTGAGTGTCCTGCCAAAGTGGTATAGTGTGGCGTAGACAACGACGCGTACAACGGGGCCTACGACAAAAATCCGTTCAACATGAAACACAACGAAGTGAATTTTCTAGCTTTGTACGTTGACGGCCAACAAGTCCCCGCAAAACGGCTACAGCCGCGCTTCGGTGACGGAAACTAAGTACGTAGATATGTCAACCTATTCGCGGGCACGGGAAAGATGTTTCAAGACGAAGGTAACGACTTGACGAGATTCGACTTTGCCAAATGGCTACACACTGTATACTTTTAACTTGACCCCCGACGCTTGCGACGCGGGCCATTTCAATTTGGTACAAAAAGTCACCTGCGAGTCGAGATTCATTTCGACCAACAGCTAGACCAGACCGTGAACGTGATTGTCTATGGACAATTCGAGGCGGTTTTGGAGATCGATCGCAGTAGGAAGATTGTGTACGATTGCTGATGGATACGACCCAGATAGAACGCGTCCTTTCGGCCGACGGCGTCGCTAGGAAAGTCGTTCTTGGCGTGGTTCCCAAAGATGGATTACCGAACGAGATCACGGCATACCCCGTCGCTTACGTTTGTAACACGCATCGCGGAGAGGATTCCGGGCAACATTGGATAAGTATTTTCGTGGACGTCGAAAGAAAAGGGGAGTACTTCGATTCGTACGGACTACCCCCGCAACACGGAGAATTCGAGACGTTTCTACGCGACAACTGCTCGGAGTGGTCGTTTAACGAAAAAAAACCCTTCAAAGTCCGCTATCTGATGTGTGCGGGCAATACTGCACAATGTATTAATGCATAGGTGTCGCGGGATACCGATGAAGGGCCAAAGTCTCAAACAATGTACAATTGCCTAAAACCACTTTTTTTCTCTCTCACATCGTCAATTATTAAGTCAGTCTAATGCAATTTTCATCATATATTGACACGTGCTTTTAGGACATAAGAAATTCGACAGCATTGTTATTTAGTAAAATGGCAGATATTGGCGGTAAAGTGCCAAAAATGGCCAAAATTACCCTTCTAATTGAAGTTTCCAAAGTTTGACGCAGTGCCATACGAAAACGGTGTTTGATTTATTCTTCTGCGTTCACTGGACAAATGCAATACATATTGGGAATATACAGTAGAAAACTTAGGTATAAAACTTGAGGGATAAAAAATGTACACATCAGTTTCTACAATGTCCAGTTTTTGCATGTCCAGCGTCATTGGTTTATAGGGATTAATTACATAAATGCACTATTATCTCTGTATGATTCCTATACGTACATGCTTTTGCTAAATCTAAATGAAATTATATGCAAAAGAAAATATAGGTTTATACCTATATTTAACGAAAGTACTTCACGTTTATATTTAAAAATATGATGTTGCGTTTTAGCTGTGTGTCCAGCTTCATATATAGAAATGGCTGCCTTCAAAAAAATAAGAAACATACGTCGTTTGTATTTTTACATATTAACCAGCAACCACGCTGCTATATCACAATCAATGGCAATAGCAATATTCACAATATTTCTTGCTCAAATGAGGACAAAACCGACACTGGGTCGTGTCCAGCGTAATTGCGTATCCAGCGTCATACGTCGGATTACTAAAAACTACTGCTGAGGGCGCAATCTGCCTTGATATACAGGAACTACTATTATCATTGCCTCCTTGGCGGCTGTTTCCATGCTGGTGCGTACTTTTTTTGTTCTCTACAATAACTATTTGATAAGTTGTGGCTGTATGTGTACTTTTTCTTATAAAATGATGTAATATGAATGAAGGTAATTTTGTAACTTAATAAACGTAGCTCCATTTAACGTTAGTATATGTAACACCTATGTTCTGACAAACCAATGAACAATAATACGATAGATTGCTATGTGGGAATGCTGATATATGACCATCGTAATGTCTAAGCCATTTGATGACGCTGGACACGCAAATTTAACCAAAAGTACATTAGCCAGATGTAAATGATACTGACGTGCTACATTTTAAGCTAGATGTGTCATGTGCATATTGGTCTTCATATAAAAAGAAGGCATTCCAATTACAAACACGGTGAGCACACTATTATACACAAAACGTAATAATTGTGGACATCTGCTGAGCAAAGGTAAAAATAGACATAAATAAGAATAATTTCCATTTAAGGAAGACTAATCAATATACCTTTCACATGCTACGCAGATTACAAAATAGTACATACATATATTGCGTTTTGTAAATTTAGCAAGTAATTTTAAGAATAATGGCCAAAGGGCATGATCTCTAATGGCGGAAAACCTTCTGCAACGTGTAAAGCTAACACGTTACAGTTCCCGTTACCTCACATGATCTGCCCACCTCGTGGGATTATTTTCGAAAGCAAATAAACATTTCCCAAAACAAATACAGGTTGACTGATATTGCATTCTACATTTTTAGAATACTCCGTCCACCAAAGTGGCATAATCATGGGAAGTAATGCCACTCATTCATTCACTTCAGTCATTGACAAGGGGCTGAAGTCGCGCATCGTTATCGTGAAATACCAAAAGCCTTTCGTTTTTGGCCCATCGTGCTGCTTAGAAAGGGCTCATTATGTCTGCACAAGAGACCTTCCAGACCGAAAGCTAAAAGCTCAACGAGCGCGCAAAGCTATAAATGTAAGTCACATATTTGTCTTGAAACAATGTTCATTCATCCTCAAACAATTGTATATATATCTTACTAAATATTACATGTACGTATTTCCATGTACACATAAATAATTGGCTCTGACTATTGCCAGAGCTGCTCTGGCAATAAGAACGGAAAAAATTCTTATTGCCAGAGCAGAAACCAATGCGCCCCTAGCGGATTTTCTGTGCAAATCTCAGAGCAGCTCTGGCTATAAGAAAAGAAAACTTTCTTATTGCCAGAGCAGAACTCGAATGATGGTAATGTGCATGCGCGTCCGGTTGGCGATATGTATAGCGAACATATGTCGACACAGTGATTGTTTCAGATACACATGACGCCGTGGTATCATTTGTTGACTGACTTAGGCGATCGTAGCGTGGAAACAGCGATAATATCGATCCGCAGAGCTGGTCTGGCAATAAGGGCGAAACAAATTCTTATTGCCAGAGCAGAAACCAATGCGCCCCTAGCGGATTTTCAGTGCAAATCTCAGAGCAGCTCTGGCTATAAGAAAATATAAATTTCTTATTGCCAGAGCAGAAACCGAATGATGGAAATGTGCATGCGCGACCGGTTGGCGATGTGTTTAGCGAACATATGTCGACATAGTGATTCTTTTAGAATACACATGACGCCTTGGTATCGTTTTTTGACTGATTTAGGCGATCGTAGGGGGAAACTGTGATAATATAAATCCGCAGAGCTGCTCTGGCAATAAGGGCGAAAAAAATTCTTATTGCCAGAGCAGAAACGGATGCGCCCCTAGCGGATTTTCAGTGCAAATCTCAGAGCAGCTCTGGCTATAAGAAAAAAAAAATTCTTATTGCCAGAGCAGAAATCGAATGATGGTAATGTGCATGCGCGTCCGGTTGGCGATGTGCTTAGTGAACATATGTCGACATGGTGATTGTTTCAGATACACATGACGCCTTGGTATCGTTTTTTGACTGATTTAGGCGATCGTAGCGTGGAAACTGTGATAATATAAATCCGCAGAGCTGCTCTGGCAATAAGGGCGAAACAAATTCTTATTGCCAGAGCAGAAACCAATGCGCCCCTAGCGGATTTTCAGTGCAAATCTCAGAGCAGCTCTGGCTATAAGAAAAGAAAAATTTCTTATTGCCAGAGCAGAAATCGAATGATGGTAATGTGCATGCGCGTCCGGTTGGCGATGTGTTTAGCGAACATATGTCGACATAATGATTGTTTCAGATACACATGACGCCTTGGTGTCGTTTTTTGACTGATTTAGGCGATCGTAGCGTGGAAACTGTGATAATATAAATCCGCAGAGCTGCTCTGGCAATTAGGGCGAAAACAATTCTTATTGCCAGAGCAGAAACGGATGCGCCCCTAGCGGATTTTCAGTGCAAATCTCAGAGCAGCTCTGGCTATAAGAAAAGAAAAATGTCTTATTGCCAGAGCAGAAATCGAATGATGGTAATGCGCATGCGCGTCCGGTTGGCGATGTGTTTAGCGAACATAAGTCGACATAATGATTGTTTCAGATACACATGACGCCTTGGTGTCGTTTTTTTGACTGATTTAGGCGATCGTAGCGTGGAAACTGTGATAATATAAATCCGCAGAGCTGCTCTGGCAATTAGGGCGAAAAAAATTCTTATTGCCAGAGCAGAAACGGATGCGCCCCTAGCGGATTTTCAGTGCAAATCTCAGAGCAGCTCTGGCTATAAGAAAAGAAAAAATTCTTATTGCCAGAGCAGAAATCGAATGATGGTAATGTGCATGCGCGTCCGGTTGGCGCTATGTTTGGCGAACACATGTCGACATAGTAATTGTTTCAGATACACATGATGTCGTGTTATCGTTTTTTTTACTGATTTAGGCGATTGTGGCGGGGAAACTGCGATAATATCGAGCCGCAGAGCTGCTCTGGCAACAAAGGCGGACACAATTCTTATTGCCAGAGCAGAAATGGATTGATGGTGATGTGCATGCGCGTCCGGTTGATGAAATTTTTAGGGAACACTTGACGACACAGTAATTACTTCAACAAAAATTTGACGCTCTGCTAGTATATTATTTTATTTTGTTATTTAGACGATTTTGATGGACATATTTACTTCACACAGTAGTTTTGGCAATAAATGCGCAACAATATTTATGACTTATGGGCACCAACCTGCTAATTCATTATTTTCCATGGTAAGGGAAGTTTGCCTCAGATATTAGAACCCTTTTTTCATGGCAGGTATCTGTAATTAAACAGGCCAGCTTACAGTGGATTTGGTTCAAACATGAAACAACCCGCTTGAAAGTGCGGCTTGTTAATTGGAGAACCCAATTAACATCTGTTAAGTTCGTCTCAGTGGTGTAATAGGGGGTATTATGGATGAAGGGTGTGTCCGCATTGCCAGGCGGGTGTGAAAGGTTGAAGAGGTTGTTGTATTTATTTAGCCAAGTAGCTGTACACAAATAACAATAGTAGCTATTATACTAGTAGATTGTAACGCATATTAAATTAAAGTTATCAGTTACATATTAGATCACTAATATCAATCAGAAATCTATCGATAATACATTTGCTTTTGTTCGAGCTATATTGCATTTATTGTATTATGAAAGTTAAAATGATTTTTAAAAGTTTTTTAAAAATTCTCACTGTATTTGTAAATGTATAAATAATTTAGCATTTCAAATTATTTGTGTTTGAATCCATCTGGAGTATTTGTAATTGTGCTTGAATATATTACTTTTCAATGTCTGCGTAATGTTATTGCTGTTTACAATGAGCGGCTTCTGAAGTAGCGAGAATGAGACCGATAATCTCCTATTTCCACGTAGTTGATTTTCCCTTTTGCGGCTTGTTAATGTTTTGTCACATTATTATAAGGGGTGGACCTTACAAATAAGGAAACTGTACCTAAGAAAATGCTTAAATGTGTACACAGTCACTGCAATCATATCAAATACATAGTCACCAAACGTATTAAAAATACAACACCTCTGCTAAAATGCATGCATGCAATTTATCAAATTTGTTCGTCATCCACAGGGTAACGTAAACAATGGATGTAATCACTACGCTAACTACACTCTGACTAACAGCATGCGTCATACACTGATTAGTTAACATATATCGTACCACTTTTTCTACTAGTATCTCTGCTGTATTATATTCCTTTCCAATAACACAACTATTTAATTGGTATGGGTCAGACCAGGAAGCGTAACCGTGCTCGTACCCCTGTTAGCTCCCGTCCGAACGCAACCTCCTGTGGATATATTTATAGATTCCCCGAGGAGGCAGGCCTCAGCACAGCCAGCTATTGTTGACATGACACCTTGACGTTGACTAATTGCAGTACACCGATTATAGGGGCTGTGTCAATAATACAGTAGATCCTGTTAACCCTGAACCGGCTGAACGGTATATACCCTGGCTATAGTTTCAAAAATATTGATTTTCTGTAAATGCAACTTAAGTTGTTTATAATTTTATATTACATTGCTGGTTGTACGCTTGTCAGCAATACAATATATTGTATCTACAGCCTGTATGGCATACTGTTTGCATTATAGTAATTATGTTTCACAGTTTTAAATATATTTATTATTTATTTTTATTATAACCAAATTAATGCACACATTATATCTTCATGGAGTACATGTTGAGATCATGAGTTCAAGAAAATCTTCCGACAAAGACAATAATATTCTACTATGCTTCTTTCACAAATAAAACTATACTGAAAGAAATTGACATGTATGTACGTACCCCTTCTAAGGTTGGCCACTTAATAACTTCAATCACATCTAGTATTAAGACTGATAGGTATGTATTCTGACAACAAACAAACAACTCCATTAATTAAGATGCAGCTCTGGTATGACATACCAGGTCACTGCACATAAAAGAGCAAGACAGGAAGAAATCCTGTCCCCTATTCATTTATCCAAAATCTTACATGGATGGTTTATTTGAACACATATCAAAAAAGAGTGATGTGGGATATATGTAACAAAGGCAGCCACTATATATAGATATATACACAATTATATACATATATACATACATATATACATACATACATACACACACACATACATACATACATACATACATACATACATACATACATACATACATACATACATACATACATACAAATAATTACTATGTCACTAAGCATATCGCCAAACGGAGTCGCTTGTACATTACCATCAATAAATGTCTGCTCTGGCAATACGAATTTTTTTCGCCCTTATTGCCAGAGCAGCTCTGCGGATTTATATTATCACAGTTTCCACGCTACGATCGCCTAAATCAGTCAAAAAACGATACCAAGGCGTCCTGTGTATCTGAAACAATCACTGTGTCGACATATGTTCGCGAAACACATCGCCAACCGGTCGCGCATGCACATTTCCATCATTCGGTTTCTGCTCTGGCAATAAGAAATTTTTCTTTTCTTATAGCCAGAGCTGCTCTGAGATTTGCACTGAAAATCCGCTAGGGGCGCATCCGTTTCTGCTCTGGCAATAAGAATTTTTTTCGCCCTTATTGCCAGAGCAGCTCTGCGGAATTATATTATCACAGTTTCCACGCTACGATCGCCTAAATCAGTCAAAAAACGATACCAAGGCGTCATGTGTATCTGAAACAATCACTATGTCGACATATGTTCGCTAAACACATCGCCAACCGGTTGCGCATGCACATTTCCATCATTCGGTTTCTGCTCTGGCAATAAGAAATTTTTCTTTTCTTATAGCCAGAGCTGCTCTGAGATTTGCACTAAAAATCCGCTAGGGGCGCATTGGTTTCTGCTCTGGCAATAAGAATTTTTTTTCGCCCTTATTGCCAGAGCTGCTCTGGCAATAAGGGCGAAAAAAATCCTTATTGCCAGAGCAGCTCTGGCGATAGTCTAAGCCTAAATAATTAGTAATGCGCAAAATGTAAATGTGTTCATATACAGCAAGTCATATCGTAAAAAGATGAATGCCATGCAAGTAGCCGATGCGTTGGTTATCGCAGAATCTGCAGCGGCAACCCCCGAAGGTGGAAGTGAGGAGGTCGAAGAGACTCAACCCATCTCTTCCATCTACCACAAGTGAAGTGCCTACGTCTTCGCAGAGTTTGGCTGACTCAGAGTACGTACATCTTTGGGCATTGTGCGTTATTTTCAAACTCGTTAACCATTATACCATATGTACTATGATACTTTGGTATGAAAGCTTTGCATGATATCTAATTTTTCCTTCGCAAAATATGTAACATACAGCTAAGCAACGATTCCTATACGAGCATAAAAATAACTATTATATATATATATATATATATTTGTCTTATTTTATGTTTTGCATGTTAAATAAGACATGTTTAGTTCTTGTAATAATTATAATTATAGGTCACAGTAGAAGGTTGCTGTCTTTTACAAACCATCTTTGGACGCAACTTTCCAACGCCCGCACGGTGGTATAGAATATTATACTTATTTATTTTACACATTAATACTAACATATATTTGTAAACGTTTATTTTAAGAGACAAGTACATTTGCGGTGTAATATTAATATATAATGTTATATGAACATAACAATGTGTCATTTTCTCTAAATACAACCTCAACCTGTGTGGTTGTTTATTTGTTCCAGAGAAACCCTGGTGGTGAAGATGAAGTTTCTTAAGCTACATTCATCAGCAGCACAATAATTAGCAGCTGATGTGACAGCTGAACGTCGTGCTGCTGGAAAAGTTCCAAAGGACAAGAGATCATCTGCCCAAAAGAAGCTAATTGCCTTGAAGATAAATATAAAGAGGCTGCAAGCACGTGCATCGGTTTTGGATAAACATTTAAGCCACACTACCCGAAATGAAAAAAAAGACAATTCAGGACAAGCAAAAGCTGGTATGACCAACGTTAACATGATTTTTTCAACGCCGGTGCGACTTGCTGGCATAATAATGAGGAAGGACGGATTGAATCATCCTTCGCGAAACAAAGAAGTGACAAAGGTTATCGCTGTCCATGAATCAATGGTAATGGAATTGCAAGAAATGTCAGTCAGTAAAAGACGGTCACTCTTCACTGGACGTCACCTAAAGAGAATTCGGGGAGGAAGCATGGTCGCAAAGGGGTTGCATCTAGACCGACGATATATTCCCCACAAATAATGTGTAAAAAAAACTGTATTAATGTTGTACCTAATGCGTTGTCGTTCTAGTTTTTAATCAAAATACACAAAGAGATGCTACGTCCATAATTGTAAATTAATATATGTCCCTACGAACTAAAAAAAAATCAATATGAACATTATTGTCCATGTAGGTGCATGTTTAAAGTCGTATGAGTACTTGTTTTGTATTTTATGACGAAGGAAAACGATTGTGTTCAATTAAAGCTACATTGCGTGTCCAGCGTCATAAGCACATACCAACTTTGTAGGCAACAGTTTACCTACTGTCGATTGCCGGACGCCTGTGATAGTTAGCATTGATAAAGATAAGTGATCTTGGTTGCTGGTTATGCTCAAACAATCATTCCATATGCTTTTCTGAGATAACTGCACTAATTGAAAATAGACCGTTCTAAGAAACAACAGTGTGCAAATACTATCACCATAGTAATATCAACGATAAACAATGTTTCCAAGTCAAATTGAATCGTATAACTCTTGATATTTATTAAAAGCTATGTACTCTAAATAACACAAGAATATTTTTCAGTTTATATTTAACTAACTACTCAAATTGTACGCACTGTTGTAATGTTTCGTTAATGACGCTGGACACGCGATGAAAATCATGTCTGACTTCTAGTGACTGTCAGAAAAAAGTAACACTTATTTCAATGAAACGTTTATGTGACATGTGCCTCAATATGTGTACTAAGAGAAAATTAAATTTAAATGGTCAGAATAAAACATTTATTTTTCGACCTGTTAAAACGTAATTGTACATTTTTTGGACTTTGGCCCTGAAGCTGATTGTAAAGACCTTCGTTAACGATCTAGTTTACAACGATTGTCGCGTGTTCGATTTTATTCAGTTGTGTAACGACGTGTAATAAAACCGATGGTCTCCTCGCAACGGACGCCTACACCATGACCGTCGTTCAGGATGTTGGTCTCCAAGGACGGTTTACCTACAACAATAAATAAACTCCCGGTGGCTTTTGTCTGTAATACCCACAACAGCGATACACCGGGACAACACTGGATCAGCATCTACGTGAGCGATGAGGGACGTGGCGAATATTTCGATTCGTAAGGGAGTCCCCCGGACCATGCGGAATTCGAGACGTTTCTGCGCAATAACTGCAGAGAATGGGCCTTCAACGACAAGCGACTTCAAAGTAGTATATTTATCATACCGTTGTAGAGGTGTGCCAATATCGATGTTTGTAAACTCGTTCAATACGGATTTAGTCAGTAACGATTGTCGTCTGTACGATTTAGTTAAAACATTATAGGATACTCGTGCATATTACTGTATACGCTTGAAATAAAACATGAAAACAAACGTTATTTCGTTTCAAGTGTTTTATTTGTCACACATCACACGCAACAACTGTTACACCTCTATCGGTGCGGTGCTGACACCGTCGTCGAGAAGTTTCCGTTTCGGGTAGAAATACGTCAAAGCGGCGCGTTCTTGCACGTAGGTGTACATGGAACTCCCTTTGCACTGAAAACCACGGTTCAGTCCGCGTCCACTGAATCGACTAGTCAACACGTCGGGAAACTTTTCTTTGCAGATTTCGTTCTGTCTCTTGTTTAGTCCCGTCGTGGTGAATTTATCTGTGCGGCCGAAGAAGTAGTACGTATTGCTGCAAAGACCGATGAAGCGTCTTCCCTCCCATTCTACCTTAAATAGTCCAGGAGTGCGCTTGTCGTACGTTCTGCGCGCCGCGCAACACGCTGTATCCGGTTTCCACTCGTGTCCCTCGAGTCTACATGTAACATACGCCCTCGCATGCTCGCCGCAGCATTCTGAAGGAAACCATTCCGATATGTGGTAAAAAGAAGTATTCACGTGTTTCCGGAGCCACGACGTCATCAATGCAATCTCCGGCTAGCGCAGTGCACGCAGAGTCTGTATCCGTCTCGAAATATTGAAACAAAAACCTATCAACGTAGGTATCGACGAAAGAAAAATAACATTGCGACATCCGCAATTTTGCATATTGGTAAACGAAGAAGCCTATTTGCATAGGCAAGTTATATTCGATTTGTTTCTTGGCCATTTCGATTTCGTATACGTCATCGGTGACGACGTCCAGTTGACGGAATCTTCCATTGTTTATGCACCGAGAAGCTACTAGCTCGGTGCAGTATTTGATATCCCTCTGCATGTCCTTGTTCGTTACGGTTTTGTCATAGGCTGAATTGCCTAAAGGTTTTATGGTGTCAGCAATTATAGATTTGTTTGGGTCAGCGTCGCCGTCTGCTGACACAGCCTCACCAAATATCCGAAAACATGTTTGTGGGACGTATTCGATGACTTGGCATACACGACTCACGACTAATCCGTGTTCCAAATACCACACCAGCAACGGAGTGGCGAGGAGGATATGTTCACCGTGATAACTCCCCACGAGTGTGCGGCGTGGTTGTGTCATGATGTTGTGCGTTTCATCGTAATTGCGCATAAACGAGCCTATGTCAGAACGACTGACGAACGCGTTCTTGAAAATAGGCTGCATTTCTGCAAAGTAATCGCGAAGGTGTTCCGGCACATCGATGTCGCATTCGACCATGCCGAATAGCGTACCATTGCGAATGGCATTCACGGTTGTGTCATGATGTTGTGCGTTTCATCGTAATTGCGCATAAACGAGCCTATGTCAGAACGACTGACGAACGCGTTCTTGAAAATAGGCTGCATTTCTGCAAAGTAATCGCGAAGGTGTTCCGGCACATCGATGTCGCATTCGACCATGCCGAATAGCGTACCATTGCGAATGGCATTCACGATGTCCTGCTCCGTCATTTCCCACGTGCGTGGGTCGTCGTCGGTGTTTGTTGTCCAAGAAGTGCTTTACCTCTTTCAGTTGTTTCTTTTGCGCTTTCCACTCGCATTCCCACATTTCAACCACGGACACGCCGAGCTGGCGAAGATACTTGGTTTTTTCCCGAGTCTCTTCCAACAGGTCGACCATGCTTTTATTTCGCTTTTCGTTCATAGCTTTATTCGAATTCTGAGTGCAATCGTGGCCATGCCAATAACAGCCATGAAATTGATAGGCCGTCTTCGTATCCTTACACCACCCATCTACGGGGAGACGACGTTTACCTAATCTTTTCAGGGATAGGAATACTTTTGGTAGAGGTTATGGTACGAATGTGGTCTGAAGTGGAAAGTTTCCTCTTTCTATCTCGTTAACTCGCTAAATGTTATTAAATTACCACGTTGACTTTAGGGCAAATTCGTTTGTGGTTGGTTCATTTTCGGGACACTTGATTGTTATTGGTTCATTTTCGGTACGCTCACGTGACCCAAGTTTCCACTTGTGAACGTATATGACACGCATGTTTCCGAGGTTGTCATTCATTCTCCGACATCGGCATGGCTAACGTTACGCTGAACCACCGAGAGCACCGCTGCTACTATAACCCCTTCGTTGACATGCAAAACATAAGTGACGAGAGCGATGAGGCAACAAAATACGAATATTTGCCAAGGTTATGGGCTCGAAACACAAAAGGTATGTCATGACTCTGACGAAGCCGCCATTTTACAAGAAATTCTGTTATGGAAGTAGTCGAAGCCATCGTTTTCTATGCTACGCTAGATGGGACTCACGTCTAACGTAGTGTCACAGCTATGCGCTAGATTGTACCAGTTTGTAAAGAAGTGACGTGACAATCCAAGAGTTGTCCACATTGTTTTAGATTTCATTAGGAAAATGGTGTGAGTGGTAAGAAAAACCACCAAGGTTCTCGGTTTGTGATATAAAGTGACAAAGTTTTTTCCACAGAAGGATATGAATGTACGAAGATGACTTAGAAAAATACGTCAAATTGACAAAGTCATCGAGGTGAAACGCTGGAAAGTTGAGAAATAGTGCAAAGTTGGCACGCGGACTTAGTAAAATATGAAAACTTGACAAGTTTATCGCGTGGAAACAGAAATATATT
Source organism: Oasisia sp. SBJ-2009 (assembly GCA_964017155.1). Classification (NCBI taxonomy): domain Eukaryota; kingdom Metazoa; phylum Annelida; class Polychaeta; order Sabellida; family Siboglinidae; genus Oasisia; species Oasisia sp. SBJ-2009. Next base: position 30,314,513 of record OZ024859.1, read on the forward strand.
CCATTTTACTACAAGTTACAAGAATAACTTAGTTAAATTTGTGAAAACGCCACCGGTGTAACGCACTGAAACGGTGAAACGTTACGAAATGGAACGAGGTTAGCACACCGACTTAGTCAAATATGAAAAACGTGACAAAGTCACCGCATGTAAACACTAAAAATACGTGAAATTGACAAAGTAATGGCTGTGAAACGCTGAAAAATAGTGATATGACACAAAAGCCTTTAAAAGTAAACATAACTTGTATGAAAAACGTTTTGTTTTAACATAACGTGTTTTGTAAACGTTTTGTTTTGTATTGTTTTGTTTTGTAAACGTAACTTGTGTGCACATTTTCTGTTTTGTATTGTTTTGTTTTATAAACATAATGGGTTTGAAAACCTTTGTTTTGTAAACATTTGTTTTGTCTTGTTTTGTAAACATAACGTGTTTGTAAACTTTCTGTTTTGTTTTGCAAACATAACGTGTTTGTAAACTTTTGTTTTGTAAACATTTGATATGTTTTTGTTTTGTAAACATAACGTGTTTGTAAACTGTGTTTTGTAAACATAACTTGTCTGTAAACGTTTTATTTTGTTTTGTTTTGTAAACATAACTTGTGTGTAAACTTTCTGTTTTGTATTTTGTTTTGTAAACACAATGTGTTTGTAAACTTTTGTTTTGTAAACATTTCTTTTGGAAACATTTGTTTTGTTTTGTAAACATAACGTGCTTGTAAACTTTTGTATTTTGTTTTATAAATATAACGTGTTTGTAAACTTTAGTTTTGTTTTATAAACTTTCTGTTTAGTATTTTGTTTTGTAAACATAACGTGTTTGTAAACTTTAGTTTTGTTTTATAAACATGACGTTTTGTTTTAACATAACGTGTTTGTAAACTTTTGTTTTGTATTTTGTTTTGTAAACATAACTTGTTTTATAAACATAACTTGTATGTAAACGTTAGTTTTGTTTTGTAAACATAACGTGTTTGTAAACTTTTGTTTTGTATTTTGTTTTGTAAACAAAACGTATTTGTACTTGTCTGTGAATTTTTGTTTTATAAATATAACGTGTTTGTGATATTTAGTTTTGTTTTGTAAACTTTCTGTTTTGTATTTTGTTTTGTAAACATAACGTGTTTGTAAACTTTAGTTTTGTAAACATTTGCTTTGTAAACATTTGTTTTGTTTTGTAAACATAACGTGTTTGTAAACTTTTGTATTTTGTTTTGTAAACATAACGTGTTTGTAAACATGGATTTTGTTTTGTATACTTTCTGTTTTGTGTTTTGTCTTGTAAACATAACGTGTCTGAAAACTTTTATTTTGTAAACATTTGTGTTGTAAACATTTGTTTTGTTTTGTAAACATAACGTGTTTTAAACTTTTGTTTTGTATTTTATTGTGTAAACATAACGTGTTTGTAAACTTTAGTTTTGTTTTATAAACATAACGTATTTGAAAACTTTAGTTTTGTTAATATAACTTGTTTGTACATTTTTGTTTTGTAAACATTTGTTTGTTTTGCAAACATAACTTGTCCTAGATGTTTGTTTGGTAAACATAACCTGTCTGTAAACCTGTTATTTTGTTTTGTTTTGCAAACATAACTCGTCCGAAATTTTTGTTTTGTAAACATAACGTGTTTGTAAACTTGAGGTTTGTTTTGTAAACTTTCTGTTTTGTATTTTGTTTTGTAGACATAACGTGTTTGTAAAACTTTGTTTTGTAAACATTGGTGTTGTAAACATTTGTTTAGTTTTGTAAACATATCGTGTTTGTAAACTTTTGTTTTGTATTTTGTTTTGTAAACATAACGTATTTGTACTTGTCTGTGAATTTTTGTTTTACAAATATAACGTGTTTGTGGTATTTAGTTTTGTTTTGTAAACTTTCTGTTTTGTATTTTGTTTTGTAAACATAACGTGTTTGTAAACTTTAGTTTTGTAAACATTTGCTTTGTAAACATTTGTTTTGTTTTGTAAACATAACGTGTTTGTAAACTTTTGTATTTTGTTTTGTAAACATAACGTGTTTGTAAACATGAATTTTGTTTTGTATACTTTCTGTTTTGTGTTTTGTCTTGTAAACATAACGTGTCTGAAAACTTTTATTTTGTAAACATTTGTGTTGTAAACATTTGTTTTGTTTTGTTTTGTAAACATAACGTGTTTGTAAACTTTTGTTTTGTATTTTGTTGTGTAAACATAACGTGTTTGTAAACTTCAGTTTTGTTTTATAAACATAACGTATTTGAAAACTTTAGTTTTATTAACATAACTTGTTTGTACATTTTTGTTTTGTAAACATTTGTTTGTTTTGCAAACATAACTTGTCCTAGATGTCCTTGTCCTTTGATGTTTTATGTTTTGTAAACATAACTTGTCCTAAATTTGTGTTTTGTAAACATAACGTGTTTGTAAACTTTAGTTTTGTTTTGTAAACTTTCTGTTTTGTATTTTGTTTAGTAAACATAACGTGTTTGTAAACTTTTGTTTTGTATTTTGTTTTGTAAACATAACTTGTTTTATAAACATAACTTGTATGTAAACGTTAGTTTTGTTTTGTAAACATAACGTGTTTGTAAACTTTTGTTTTGTATTTTGTTTTGTAAACATAACTTGTTTTATAAACATAAAGTTATGGCATGTAAACCCTAAAACCACGTAAAATTGACAAAGTGATGGCGGTGAAACGATGAAAACAGTTGTAAAATGGTACAAAGTTGGCACACCGAGTTAGTAAAATATGAAAATCTTTACAAAGTAAACACTAAAAACTCGTAAAATTGACAAAGTGATGGCGGTGAAACGATGATTTTTTTTAAATGGTACAAGTTTGGCACACCGAGTTAGTAAAATATAAAAAACATGACAAAGTTATGGCGTAGAATAGAAAAATATACTATTTTACTACAAGTTACAAGAATAACTTAGTTAAATTTGTGAAAACACCACATGTGTAACGCAATGAAACGGTGAAACGTTACGAAATGGAACGAGGTGAGCACACTGGCTCAGTGAAATAAAACAAGTTGGCAGGGTTATTGCTTGGAAACTTTAAATTGCACTAGTTTTTAACGTTATGACTATGGTCGAAGGTGTAATTTTGCAAGAAATTGTGTTACGGTCCTGATCTGACCCACTATTTTTACGGAAGTTATGTTTTCCACGTGGTAGGAAGCGTCATTTTAACGGAAGTTATGGTTTGCACTTGACATAAAACTGTCCTAGCCTCGTGTGTATTGGTTGCGCAACGACATATGTAAGTTGCCTACGTGGAGAACGAAGAAATTCTAGTCGACCTACATACGGACAACACGCACGCGCACTCACGACATAATTATGTAAGTTGCTTACGTGGGGAACGTGATCTGTGTTAACTACACAATGGACACGTGATGATATGGCCGTTTGAATACACATGTTCAGACTTGCGAAGGAAGGGCCATTACGTGACAGATACAATGTATTACATTGTTTTTATTTACTGCTTGCTGACTAGCAACCTATAGTAGTTGAACCGGTGACCTACAGTAGCAAGTCGCACAGAACAGGAAGGAGAACGGTGGATGGTTAGTATGTCCTCCCTGCCGTAGCGTAGTGCACCAACCACTTGCAACATTAGAACGGCGTCCCCTGCTGACTGATCCAGTGTTCCTCGATGAGAGCACGTCAACCGACTGACCTGCTAGGGAGGCAGCAAGCTTGGCCTTGGGCAGATAGACACCCCCGTGTTGCACCCACACTGGTCAAGAAGGAACAGATATGTTAGTGGCATACGTGGGACGTAACTACCAGGAGAGGAGGCACACGGCATAGGGCGCTACATTAAGGCCTGTTTGGTATAGTCTTAAAAAGACACAATAACTTACAACATTATTGCATACTCCGCTCCAGTTGGATTATGGGATACTACGTGACAGATACAATGTGTTTCATTGTTTTATTATTTACTGCTGGTTGCCTAACAACCTATAGTTGAACCGGCGACAGGTCTACCATAGGGTGCTGTGTTAAGCTCTGTTTTGGTATAGTTTGATACAATAACTTATAACCGTTTACCTTTCTTCGCTCCATGTCTTGACACAAAGACGTATTCGGTTTTTCATAAAGCCTTTTTCATTAAAACAATGTTAAAACCCTATTTGGTTAAAGGTATTGCTCCTCCAAACCTGCCCCAAAAAAACCCACGTCCTTACTTACTCTACAACAGCCAATGCAAACTCTTCTTCGCGCGCAAGAGCCAATGAAAACGCTCGCCATGTTAGCCTCTTGACCTCTTGTGTATTTTTAGAAGTAGTTAAAAAATAAGACACACGTATTTATGGGGTATTAGCTGAAGATATATCCGTCAGATGGGTCCACTTGTTCTTTCACCTAGTTTATAGTTCGTCATCTATTCGCGAGGGGTGCTACATGACCCCTAACGCCATTTTGACGTAATTAAACAAAAATTGACACACGAATTTGGACAGTACTAGTTCGTGACTTGTCCGTAAGATGGCGCCACTAGTGAATGCCCTATCCGCCAGGGGGCGCGTTAAAAAAATAAGCCCCACGAATTTGGACAGTACTAGTTCGTGACTTTTCCGTAAGATGGCGCCTCTAGTACACGTTCATGACCTATCCTCCAGGGGGCGCCGCTTGATCTTGTCACGTGACCTTTGACCTTCCTTCGGAGGAACTCCTCCTCCTCCCGCCACGCTCCGCTTCAGCATACCATGAGAAGACCCTAACATACTGCTATCGTGAAACAGTGCACGAGTTGTCGACGGATGGATGAAGGTGCTAGGAAATGTGGCAGGGTCCTAGCTAGTCCCTACCTCCGCAATGACTTCCTACAAAGGTTTCACTACTCTAAGATATATAAGGAGGGAAGAGTGTGGCAGGGTGTTGATTGGTCCTTAACTCCGCAATGTAGTCAGTGTTTAATAGGTACGCAATTGTACCGATATATAAGCTGCTGCATGCGGGTGGAGCATTTCTGCGTATACTGGAACTCGAATTTGACGTTTTGTCCGACACGGTGATCGCCTATAATTCGTGACCAGGTACTGAACGATGCTAAAGTTGGATGCAATAAGTACATGTATGCAATGAGCTACACGTGTCTTGCGTCCTTCCACACCATCTTCGGGTCTCTAGTTGTTTTTAAAGTTGTATTTTTGTAATTAATAGTACATCTGTTATTCATACCATTGTTTTTATACCGGAATTTTACATCTTAAGACCTACGTAATTTGTAACCACAAAGTTCATCCCAGAATGTACGTTTTTCAAACGTGATGATTTCAATGAAGTGTATTACTTTTGACTTTTACTAACTCTGTAATAACCGACATTTTGTTACATAATAACTTGTTAAGATGGCGCCCGATAAAGCGTATCATTTGCATAGCTTAGGGGAAACGGGCACATTTGGGCGGGAAATGAGAAACAATAATGCGGACACATTGGTTGAAAGAATAACGAATATCATGATTCTGAAGAAAGTAGGGAGGAGACGAAAGACGAGGAAAAACCCAAGCGGAGAACGAAGACCGACATTTAATAAACCCTAACAAACAGGCCAAATATCGCCACATACGTAACTGTCAATCAAATCAACACTGGAAGTAGTGACCACAGGAACGGAAAAAGATGATGAACAAGGGCATTGGCTGAATGGTTTTACTCCAATGTGTCGTTCAACAAATATATCAAATATGGGCAGCAACGTACGTAATATTATGGTCGAACGGTCATGCTACTGCTGTTAATGCAGGTATACAGAATGCTAAGACAAACACAATTGATGATACAGTAGCCACTGATGTTACAATAAGCATTAACACCAAATTTGTGTGTGTGTGTGTGTGTGTGTGTGTGTGTGTTTGTGTGTGTGAGCGCGCGCGCGCGTGCGTGCGTGCGTGTGCGTGTATAATGACAACTGACCAGCATCAGACCGTGTTATCCACAGGCAGTGAATTGTGGCCAAATGAGATATCATGATATAGGAATGCGAACATGCACGTGATTTCATTGACTGGAAATCAATTATATTAAGGTCCATTAAATGAAATGTACAATAACCAAAACTACGACGTGTAAATATGTGAACTGACAGGTATAGTATACAGAGGTTGTTTGTTCACTTGCAAGTGTATTACCTAATATGTGTAACACATGGTTAACAGGAAGAACAGTAAGCCATTACCCATTATGCCCGCGTATTTATTAACAATTTATACATTAAATAAAATGAAATAATATTCAACGATGAAAGACCGACACATACACACACACATACACACACACACATTTATATATATATATATATTTCAATGTTTGCAAGCAGTAAGCATGTATATATATATATATATATATATATATATATATATATATATATATATATATATATATATATATATATGCGCTAATTATCACATACACATTTCTATGCAAAGCAACAATGTGAGACAAATGTAGATTGAAATAGGCTAATTTAATGACATTTAGTTATATTTATTTACACCGGATATACAGTAAACAACACCAGAGGTACATCAGTACATTGTCACAACAAGCACGCCGCCCCAACGGTATTGCTACATGACCTAAACATATTAACAACTACCAACACTAACTATACCACTATCCACTATATTTATAATTGACACCATATCGGTGGGGGTCATTACGCACTACTCCTTTTACCGCACTAAAACCCCTGAGTGCACCATAAGAGGAAACAACCTGGGTAACACCTCGTGTACTCACAAAGGGAAAAAGGGTCAAGAGACTACAATGCACACAATACAACTAGGTGTAGCACAGGGAGGTGGGCGGGTAAAATGTTTGTCCTAATAACAAACAACACACTTATACAATTGCATTGCAAAATACAGTCAAATACAGTTACCTGTTTCGTGAAACCAGGGCACGAAATCCCTTCATGAGCTATGTCAGCCAATTAGGTCTAAAAGTAGTTCCTGAGGGTTGATCACCGTAATTAAATCATTCCGCCTGAGTAAACCAGCTATGTTACAAACATTGGCCTAATCCGCTAGGTCGCCACTCGCATTATTGGGCCAAAGTCCCACAAAATGTACAATTACGTTTTAGCAGGTCGAAAAAGAAATGTTTTATTCTGACCAATTAAATTATATTTTCTCTTAGTACACATATTGAGGCATATGTCACATAAACGGTTCATTGAAATAAGTGTTACTTTTTTATGACAGTCACTAGAATTCAGACGTGATTTTCATCGCATGTCCAGCGTCATTAACGAAAAATTATAACAGTGCGTACAATTTAAGTAGTTAGCTACATAAAAACTGAAAAATATTCTTGTGTTATTTAGAGTACATACCGTTTAGTAAATATCAAGAGTTATGCGATTCAATTTGACTTGGAAACATTGTTTATCGTTGTTATTACTATGGTGATAGTATTTGCACACTGTTGTTTCTTACAACGGCCTATTTTCAATTAGTGCAGTTATCTCAGAAAAGCATATGGATTGATTGTTTGTGCATAACCAGCAACCACGATCATTTATCTTTATCAATGCTAACTGTCACAGGCGTCCGGCAATCGACAGTAGGTAAACTGTGGCCTACAAAGTTGGTATGTGCTTATGACGCTGGACACGCAATGTTGCTTTAATTGAACACAATCGTTATCCTTCGTCATAAATTACAAAACAAGTACTCATACGATTTTAAACATGCACCTACATGGACAATAATGTTTATATTGATTTTTTTATAGTGCGTAGTGACATACATTAATTCACAATTGTAGACGTAGCATCTCTTTGTGTATTTTGATTAACAACTAGAACGACAACGCATTAGGTAGGCCCTACAACATTAATACAGATATTTATTATGCTCATTGAATGTACACATTATTTGTGGGGAATATATCGTCGGTCTAGATGCAACCTCCTCGCGACCATGCTTCCTGCCCGAATTCTCTTTAGGTGACGTCCAGTGAAGAATGACCGTCTTTTACTGACTGACATTTCTTGCAATTCCATTACCATTGATTCATGGACAGCAACAACCTTTGTCACTTCTTTGTTTCGCGAAGGATTCAATCCGTCCTTCCTCATTATTATGTCAGCACGTCACACCCGCGTTGACAAAATCATGTTAACGTTGGTCGTACCAGCTTTTGCTTGTCCTGAATTGTCTTTTTCCATTTCGGGTAGTGTGGCTTAAATGTTTCTCCAAAACCCATGCACGTCTTTGCAGCCTCTTCGTATTTATCTTCAAGGCAATTAGCTTCTTCTGGGCAGATGACCTCTTCTTCTTGGGAAATGTTCCAGTAGCTCGACGTTCAGCTGTCACATCAGCTGCTAATTATTGTGCTGCTGATGAAGGCAGCTTAGGAAACTTCATCTTCACCACCAGGGTTTCTCTGAAACAAATAAACAACCACACAGGTTGAGGTTGTATTTAGAGAAAATGACACATTGTTATGTTCCTATAACACAATGTATTAATATTACACCGCAAATGTACTTGTCTCTTGAAATTAACGTTTACAAATATATGTTAGTATGAATGTGTAAAATAAATAAGTATAATATTGTATATCACCGTGCGGGCGGTAGAAGCCATTGGAAAGTTGCGTCCAAACATAGCATGCAGGTGGTTTGTAAAAGATAGCAACCTTCTACTGTGACCTATAATTATTACAAGAACTAAACATGTCTTATTTAACATGCAAAACATAAAATAAGACATATATATATATATATATATATTATATATATATATATATATATATATATATATATATATATATATATATATATATATATATATATAATGCGAATCGTTGCTTATAATAGTTATTATTATGCTCGTATGCGAATCGTTGCTTAACTGTATGTTACATATTTTGCGAAGGAAAAATTATATATCATGCAAAGCTTGTATCATATTACATATATGGTATAATGGTTAACGAGTTTGAAAACAACGCACAATGCCCAATGGTGTACGTATTCTGAGTCAGCCAAACTCTGCGAAGACGTAGGCACTTCACTTGTGGTAGATGGAAGAGATGGGTTGAGTCTCTTCGACCTCCTCACTTCCACCTTCGGGGGTTGCCGCTGCAGATTCTGCGATAACCAACGCATCGGCTACTTGCATGGCATTCATCTTTTTACGATATGACTTGCTCTATATGAATACATTTACATTTTGCGCATTACTAATTATTTATGTATACATGGAAATACGTACATATATAAAGTAAGATATAATATACAATTGTTTGAGGATAAATGGAACTCAAGACAAATATGTGACTAACATTTATAGCTTTGCGCGCTCGTTGAGCTTTTAGCTTCGGTCTGGAAGGTCTCTTGTGCAGACATAATGAGCCCGTTTCTGAGCAGCACGATGGGCCAAAAACGAAAGGCTTTTTGTATTGCACGATAACGGTGCGCGATTTTATCCAAGTACATTCGCGTGTCATTGCTTGCCATGATTATGCCACTTTGGTGGACGGAGTATTCTAAAAATGTAGAATGCAATATCAGTCAACCTGTATTTCGTTTGGGAAATGTTTATTTGCTTTCGAAAATAATCCCACGAGGTGGGCAGATCATGTTAGGTAACGGGAACGGTAACATGTTAGCCTTACGCGTTGCAGAAGGTTTTCCGCTATTAGAGATCATGCCGTTTGGCCTTTATTCTTAAAATTACTTATAGGTATATTGATTAGTCTTACTTAAATGGAAATTATTCTTATTTATGTCTATTGTTTACCTTTGCTCAGCAGATGTCCACAATTATTACGTTTTGTGTATAATAGTGTGCTCACCGTGTTTGTAATTGGAATGCCTTCTTTTTGTATGAAGACCAATATGCACTTGACACATCTAGCCTAAAATGTAGCACGTCAGTATCATTTACATCTGGCTAATGTACTTTTGGTTAAATTTGCGTGTCCAGCGTCATCAAATGGCTTAGACATTACGATGGTTATATATCAGCATTAGCACATAGTAATCTGTCGTATTATTGTTCCGATGTACCGGGCAATTCATTTCTGTAGCCCTTTATTTACATGTCTTTTGCTTAAACGTCCTTTTTTACACAGAGGCAAAGGTTGCTGCAGCAGCAAGAGCCAATATAGGTGCAACTGAGGTGCGACAGTTCGGGAGACTAGCAGGCCAGCAGCCAGACCCAGCCACAATGGGGACCCCGAGACGTGGGCGAGTGAAAGCGAGTGACCTGGGATTATTAACCTCAAGGTACATTAATATGATCCCTCATATTATAACGGTTGTAACCATCATACACTTTCATAACGTTTCTAATTATTTTATTTTAAGAGCTTACCATCTTATTTTGCTATTTATATATGTATATCCTTCAACATAGTACACTAACAAAACACAATTCATAAATGTATAGAACATAATGTGCTCAATAACTAATACTTCGTTTCTCATCTTTCATGAATGCAAATTCCAATACTTTAAATATTCCAGTAAATTAACTGTATACGTAACTGGATGGTTTCCTTGGTTTATTTTCAGTATGATTGAAAAGATGCCTTTTAGCAAACTGCCAAAGGCCCGTCAGCTGAAGAGGGCACTTGACAATTATCAGAAGGAGGTAACATCACTGCGAAAAGAGCTTCGGAAGACACCACCCACCAATTTGCGGCCCACGGCCATACCATCACCTCATCGGGCAGCCATTGATATTCTAACATCCGTCAATGTTACACCAAATGCAGGCCGTGTCCGAGCCTTGCTTCCACTAACAGAGACAACTTCATGTGTACGCAAGGCTCCTTCCCATGTGAAGAAAACTTTGTTCCAAGCAAAGCTAGGTGCCCGTGGATACTCAAAGTTGATGAGATACACAATTGCCATGTCGCGTGAGTACACATCTAACTTCAAGAAGAGGACATCCGTGAGAGCCTCACTCGCCAGATCTCAACAGACCATGGTTGTCGAGTATCTGAAGAGGTCGAATAACTGCAATGAGTTGCCATCTAAAAAGAATCAGGTACGAGGAAATGGGGTGTTTGGGCTGACTGACACCATGCAGAACCTGCACCGCAAGTTCGGGATGGATCACCCAGGCATCAAGATCTCCCTGTCGGTCTTCTGTCTGGCATGACCAAAATACATTCACCTAATTAAGTACACCGCCCGTCGTCAGTGCTTATGCCAAAACCATGCAAACGTGGCCCTGATGGTTGATGTAGTGAGTGTCCTTCCGAAATCACCAGCACTCCTAGTTCAGCTGGAAGATCCGAGAAAAACTTGATGGCATGTCATGTGCACAGAAGTCCGCTACAAAAACTGGCATAGAATAGATGTGATGCAGAGAGAGCCAGTGAAAGAGAGAGAGAGAGAGAGAGAGAGAGACGGAGAGAGAGAGATAGAGGGAGGGAGAGAGAGAGAGAGGAGCAAGATATGGAAGAGGATACACAGAAAGAGATCCTGCAGAACAGGGAAGGGAAAGTGGATGATTATATTGGTGAAGTTCATGCCACTTAAATCAAAAGACCCCAAGCACTATGTTGGAAAGATCATTGAGCCAGAAACAGATGACGAAGATGATGAGCTCATTGTTTCATTTTATCGTCAGTCTCGAAAGATGCCAGGGAATTTTTTTACACCAGTAGTTAAGGATATTGCTCCTATAAACAAAACTGACTTTGCTATGTTTCTGCCTCAGCCAGAAAGTGTGGGTGGAACTAAAATGACTGCAGCATGTCTTCACTTTGATGTGCAGCTTGAAAAATACAACTGCCAGTAGGCCGTAGGCAGCAGAAAATGTTCGCTTAACATTTGAGATCAATTCTCCGAAGTAACATTAACAACATTTACATATCACAGGCAGTAGCCAATAAAATGGATAAAGCAAAATAATTTAAGACTTAATTAAGAAGGTTCAATGAATTGGCTCAATTACCCCCATTGGTTGTTCAATGTGCCAATAAAATTGTATTTCATCAATCAGATACGTGTTTTTTATTTCTTCATACGTTCTTCTATTTGTGTACATTAAAATAATGTTTAGGTTGTTAGCAATTCTTTCAAGATGAAGCCGTGAGTGCATGAAGCCATGAGTATGCATCATTTCCTTAGTTCCTAGGTACATTGCTTGAAGCTATTCACGCCTTATCATAGAGCTGCATTACTTGTGCACGTATTCTATGGTGTTTGCATTACTACAAGTTCATGTATGCCATTTCTAAAACATTGTTGTTAATAATCTACCAGAAAGTTTGAAACCGTGAGTATGCCATCATATCCTAGTAATAACACATTTTTTAGACAATAACCACATGAATCGTCATAGCAGAGAGTTCAGATTGCTGAATAAACATATAAATACTTCGTAATACGTTGGGGGCAAATCAGGGTTCTCAGTTCTAAGTTACGCTGTTTTAGAAAAAAAAATGATGTATATGAAACCATGGGTATGCATAATTAAATCACCTCCAACTTTAAATATAATTGTCCTATGTTGATAAGCCATACCTGTTTGGATTCGCAAACTCTTCTAGAAACCCAGGGATGTATTATATAAATGAACCATACATGGACCTGGTAGAGGTATGAACTGACAGAAGGTCATGTCTATGAAAAGGAATATATTTTTAGTGCACAAACTACTTTAATGCTATACCTTAAAGTTAAAAACATTAGAATACATGTTTATTATTGAATCTCTAGCACGTATATATATTGTACATATATAAAATATGTTATATAGCAGGCAAATTAGATATTACATAGCAATAAGATCTCTTTCAGTTTAGTGAATAACGTGCATACTCACGGTTTCAGACAGTTAGTAGATGTACTTTCAAAACATTGTCAAAGTTTCAATTTTCAAAGTTAAGGTGCCCAAATTCTTCCACGATTTGCTCAATATATACTCTATAAGTTTCCAAAAGCCAGTAATCATAGCATAACGTTTAAAAAACACCTGTCTAAACTCCATTTGTCGACGATTCGTGACAACTGGCCATATACATCTGGCTAATGTACGTTTGGTTAAGTTTGCGTGTCCAGCGTCATCAAATGGCTTAGACATTACGATGGTCATATATCAGCATTCGCACATAGTAATCTATCGTATTATTGTTCATTGGTTTGTCAGAACATAGCTGTTACATATACTAACATTAAATGGAGCTACGTTTATTAAGTTACAATATTACCATCATTCATATTACATCATTTTATAAGAAAAAGTACACATACAGCCACAACTTAGCAAATAGTTATTGTAGAGAACAAAAAAGTACCCACCAGCATGGAAACAGCCGCCAAGGAGGCAATGATAATAGTAGTTCCTCTATATCAAGGCAGATTGCGCCCTCAGCAGTAGTTTTTAGTAATCCGACGTATGGCGCTGGATACGCAATTACGCTGGACACGCTCCAGTGTCGGTTTTGTCCTCATTTGAGCAAGAAATATTGTGAATATTGCTATTGCCATTGTTGGTAATATAGCAGTGTGGTTGCTGGTTAATATGTAAAAATACAAACGACGTATGTTTCTTATTTTTTTGAAGGCAGCCATTTCTATATAATGACGCTGGACACACAGCTAAAACGCAACATCATATTTTTAAATATAAACGTGACGTATTTTCGTTAAATTTAGGTATAAACCTATATTTTCTTTTGCGTATACTTTCATGTAGATGTAACAAAAGCATACACATATAGATATCATACAGAGAGAATAGTACATTTATGTAATCGATCCCTATAAACCGATGACGCTAGACATGCAAAAACTGGTCACTGTAGAAATTTATGTGTACATTTTTTATTCCTCAAGTTTTAAACCTAAGTTTTCTACTGTATATTCCCAATGGGCATAGCATTTGTCCATTGAACGCAGAAGAATAAATAAAACACCGTTTTCGTATGGCACTGCGTCAAACTCTGGAAACTTCAATTGGAAGGGTAATTTGGGCAATTGTTTGCCCTTTGCCGCCAATTTCTGCCATTTTACAAATTAACAATGCTGTCGAATTTCATAAGTCCTAAAAGCACTTAGCCGTGTCAATATATGATGAAAATTTCATTAGACTGACTTAATAATTGACGATGTGAGAGAGAAATGAAGTGATTTTAGTCAATTGTACATTTTTTGAGACTTTGGCCCTATTACATCACATACGATCATTGTATGCGCCAACCGTCACATACACCCTCCTAAGCAAAGCAACGATGCGAGACCAATGTAGATTTAATGACATTTACTTTTATTTATTTACACCGGATATAAACAACACCACAGGTACATTGTACATTGTCACAGCAAGCATGCCACCCCAACGGTATTGCTACTCAATACCTACACGACCTAGACATTAACAACCACCAACACTAACTATACCACAATACCCTATATTTATAATTGACACCATATCGGTGGGGGTCATTACGCCACCAGGTCACCCCACATGTGACCGATCCCCACAAGAGAATATATATATATATATATACATATATATTACAAACATTGGAACAATATATTAACTTATTTACTGCAGAAATTATATATTCACTGTGCCGTGATATACGTTTACTCTATAAAAATCAAACGGGGCAGACCCGCATGCATTGGTGTCCCATCTCCTTGTTCTTTCTTGACTAGTATAGTAATATTGCAACTACTATTCTTCCTTCTTCTACCATTCTACTTTACAACTGTTGGCACACGGAGGCCTATCGTTGTATTTCATATGTGAGTTACGATGATTATATGCTAGATGTTAGAAAATGTTAGAAAACCAGACAGTATCGTTATATATTATAAACACTATTAAAACTCTACCACCAGTTTAATATTACGCCGCCTATGGAGTGATAAAGTCCTGCAAATATTATCCAATTTACCTACCAAAGCATTGCCCCTGTTAACAGCAGCTTATTCACAGTGGTGCGGCTCGATCATTGCACAGCTGGAGACAAAACTCGTTTCCAGTCGCCGCTGGAACGCTGTTAATAACATTAACACATCCGATTATATAGTTGCTTTCAAGGCACGCCTAAATACTAATTGTTTTCTTGTGGCATAGTTTCTGCATTAAATTGTACAGTTTTCCACCCTCCAAACACACACACACACAGACACACGCAAACACACTTAATTTCGTACCAGTTGGGGGAAACGGCTCAAGTGCTCTATGGAAGTGTGTAAACATTTTAAATGTGTTGGTGAAAAGCTCCTTTTGTGTCTTTCTGGTTTAAACATAGACGAATGCGAGAGCAATCCATCGCGGTTCCTGCGTTGATCGAGTCAACAAGTGCAGTTGCAATAGTAACAGCAGCAGGTATGAAGGCACCAACTGTCAAACCGGTGGATCACTGCATGCAGATGACAACGTAATAAATAAAGTCATAACTCATTTACTCATTCATCAACTATATTGCTGAATCGAAACACTTCGTTCTCCTAGGAAACGCTCTGAAAAGAATTGCACATGTACATTCAGAAAACTACCCCACAAAGCTGTCAACTTCAATCCGCACCTATATTAATGACTTCGTCGGTATCACGTGTTAAATTTGACAGACATGTGTCTCCTTGCCCAATGTGGAAATGTTAGTCTCTATACCTATTGCCAATACAAGATTCTTTGTTCCACGTGTTGATGCAGTTCATTTACCATGACAACAAACTGCATTGCGTCGTGTTTCAACTCTGTTGAAACATAAACACACACGCACGCACGCACGCACACACACACACACACACGCACACACACGTACACACACACACACACACACACACACACACACACACACACACACACACTATACCTTCAACTAAACGAATTCGTTTTATTTCTACATATATTTGTAGGTAAGATTATAATTACTGTTAGTATATGTTTAATTACTGTATTTATTTTTATTTGTATTCTACTCTAATTAATTTCTATGTTATAAACTCTGCAATGGATTTTAATATTACATATTAAGTTGCAAAGAAAGAACTGAATCAGACTGTCGACAAAACAGTAATCACATATATACCGCTCGTCGAGGGGTGGCAGTCTGCCCAGTAGTCGAACGATGAGAATGTGGTACAGTCGCAACTCCACCTGTTTCGAAACCTCGGAAATTTAGTCATCTTCATGTCGTTTATGACTATGTTTATATCTGGATAAGAATGCCATTCCATACATCGGCTGTATTTAACCCATGTGATGTAATTCACCGTGGCAAGATCTGCTTAGCAGTCTTAATAGTACTTAACAGTGCAAGAAGCGCAAGCAGTGTATGCGATTGTAATGTCTTCATACTTAATCCATTGTAATATATTAATATACACCGCACGTTGAGATTTAATATATATATATATATATATATATATATATATATATATATATATATATATATATATATATATATATATATATATATATATATATATATATATATATATATGGATCCAGTGGTGCATTACGGTGACGTTCTGTGTAGTCTGATAAACCTCGCCAATGGTTGTGTGTCTGTTCTTCTGTCTGAAACATGTTCAGTACGAAGGGCCGTGGAAACACCGGACGAAGTTGCTTACATTCACGAATGTCCGGGAATGGCCATGTCGCTTCCTTCTTATACACGGCATGGCTACATTGATTTCATTATCGGTCAGCAGTATTTTTTGAGCTGACGTTCAGATAGGTTGGCTGTCTTTGTGTAGCTTCTGAAGCGGCAGTCTGATTCACTTCTGAGTATTCTGCCGTGTCATCACCGACCACTGCTGCCTGCACAATAAGAACAATAATATTATTCGATATGGGCATCTACTAGTGAAACATTAAACATGTTATAGTAGTGAAATACGAGCTAATAACAATACTACTAGTACTTTTCTAGTATATATTTCTATTACAAATAGCAACGATAATACAACAAAAAATCTAGTTACATAAGGTATGTAAATTACAAAATATGTTTTCGAAGCATATATAGATCTTTATCTGTCTTTCGAACGCATCTGTCAACGCAGCCTGGCGAAAGGAAACGGGATTAATGTTCCACGTTGTGTTTGCAGCCACAGAGATGGCTCTGTCCACCAACTGATGCTTTGACATTGTGCATATTATTACATTCAATACTTGATTTTGACAGCATCATTTGATTGAGGTTAATTATTTCTGAACAAGTGGTTTCTTTCATGAAAACACTACCTGGCAACTGATTCTGCATATAATTATTATGGATATATTTTGAATGGTGTCCCGATGGGACACCAGCACGTGATCAAGGCCCGTAGACGACGGGTCGAAACGTCGTACTCGCTTCGACAATAATGCTCCAAAGTAAGTAAATCATACTAAAATAAACCAATCTTGGAGTCATGAACAATATATTTACTAACTGTAATATACCTTTACCTAATAGTATTGAGAATGTTACTGGTATTGATGAAATAACTTAATTATGGCGGTCTCATTTTAAACAGCTTTGTAATTGCATTAGGGATATAGACATTCAACAGATCAAATATGATGCCAAAATATACAAATGACATAGTTGTGGAAATTAGCGAAGTTGAAAATTTTATTAAATGCCTAGATATAAATAAGACTTGTGGTATGGATGGTATATATGCTGAACACCTTAAACATTGTGATAAGCGGGTCATTTCACGGTAACATTTCGTCCAGAGTAAAAAAAGATTTTCGACCATAATATTTATCGCATTTTCGGCGTTAGTTATGAAGCTTAATATAGTGTGTGACTAATCCAATGAGCAGCAGTGACCTTTTGCATCGTTTGCTATTTCTTTTTTATTTGATTAGCATGACGTCATGAATGAATGTCATCTACGTCACAAAAATATATCCAGATTGATGTCCATTTATTACTCCTTTTCTAAACATATTTTCTTATAATTTGTGTCCCACTTTATTTACGTACTGTTGCAAAAGTTGTGTTCAGTGAGTATTCGGCTCTTGTGACACAGCCGAATACCATTGAACCTCTCGAAGCGCCTAGTGTCTCATATATCTGACATGGGCAAAAATTAGGAGTAGTTAGTTATTGTTTTGAGACTTATATATACTTCATGTTGCGGTAGGCTTATTCATGAAGGAAAACGAAAGGATTTGCTGTATGAACCGGTGTGTATTCATTAGATCAGTTAATTAAGTTTTGATATATTAAATAAAATATACGCCGTGACGTAGATGACTTGTCGTGACGTAGGTGACACGCCGTGACGTATATGACATATATAAGTTGATGATTCGGAATAACAAAGTGATACTGCAACTATTCGTTGATTCCTGGGTGCAAAACGCATGCTTGTGCAATCCGCCAAAGTGGACGCTTTTGACTTCGGTAGATTCCCCACATTGCCTTCCTGGAGATTCTCCCCCAAGGCTAGTGTTGAATGTATTGGTTGTTAAGCGTGGTTTCAGCTTCCAAATTTCGTGTAGAAATTGTTGTTCTTTTAGTCATGCAAGATTCCTACATGCTCATCTTCATGCGTTTTACTGATTTGTCTTCTAAATCCATCTTGACCCACTCATTATCTTAGGTTACCAACTGGTCACAGCTTATGACTTGTTGTTCGTGTCCGGTGTACGCAATAGTCTCGTCTCTTCTCATACAATTCAGTATGCTGATGACTGTGACATTCTTGCCCACACAGCAGAATAACTTCAAACTAACTTATCAAAGTATATTCATGACTTTCCATCAACATAAGAAAAACCAACATCATCTACCAATCCGCTCCTGGCAACAATGAAGGACCTCATGACATTAAAACATATGGAACAACCCTAGACATTGTTGAACATTTCCGTTACTTGGGGAGTCATCTATCCCAGAAGGCCACTATCGAAGCAGAAATTCAGCATCATAATATCCTGTACCATCACATCATTCATGGTTTGCGTAACCGAGTCACCCACAACCTCATGTAAGAAACAAAGGTGATGTTCTATAAAGCCGTTTGTACTATCACTCTACATGAGCGAGGGGTGGGTTACATATTGATGTCATCTGAAGACCATAAAGACTGTCCACCAAAGTTGTCTCAGACAGATTTTTTGTATCCTGTGGGAAGATCGCCGCCCCAACGCCAGTGTCTTTTTGGAGGCCAACACAACTATAGTATTGAGGCAGTGATAATGCAGAACCAATTCAGCTGGGGACTGGCCACTGTGTTAGAATGTCGGATAGCCGCCTTCCCCGATAAGTATTGTTTAACACATGCTAACACGTTTGTCATCTACGTCACCCTCCATGTCATCTCCGTCACGACAAATATGTGACGTAGATGACTGTGACGTAGATGACGTGCCTTGCGAGTCATGGCGAATATCATGTCTGTCGTGAGCTTAACTGGCGTATGCAATTTCTAGTTGAGTTGGTTGACACCACTTAAGACGTGATTATCAATACTTCTGTTTGTCTGACGTGTATAGCACGCGGTGCGGACCGTTCGTAGATGACATGGAATAAACCTACTCACCTGACTCCTGCCCTAAAATGTCGAATATCTCGCGTAAATCGCAGCAAAAACGGTTTTGGAGTTGTTTCCAATATGCATATTAGTCGAGTTGCCACCCTATACCCTACTGTAGGGAACCTGGAAATGTTTGGTCGTCTAAGGTTTTTTTGCTGATTCATATAGATTATGTGTCCCTGATCTCAAATCCGTGGGATGGCAATGCGCCATCCTTGGGCAACTCGTGGGAACCACGAAAATCCAAGATGGCTGCCGTGAGCTTGGCAAATTAACAAATGTGTTCATCTTTACACTACATCATGCTAGGAACATAATTGTTGTATATACACACATGGCTTGAGGTACGAAGAATTCAATGGAACCGTTTATAATAATGTCCGTCTATGTTCACATGACCAAAATAAAAATCGCGGCCATCGAGCATAATTGTATTGCATTTTGCTATATAAATATGACTTTATTTTGTCCATTCCTTTGTTTTACCATATCAGGACTTAAAAGGAAGTATTTCAATTGATGCCCGCCCAAGAAAACCGAGTAATATTCAAAATGGCCGTCATTGTAACCAAACATATGCAAGAGCCACGATTTTGTGCCTATTCCTACGTTTTAGCACAAGGGCAAGCACATAGTACTGGTATATACTTGTACGGCCTTAATTATACGTGAAATACATGTACCAACACATGAGGAATTTAATGTAATCATTTTCTGTGGTCACGTGACACAAATTTAAGATGGCCGCAAATTCTACCGAAAATAGCTCGAAGATTTATTTTTAATTCCTCGTCAGCATTGAACATTCATCATTACTGAGATCCAGGAAGGGTATTAGTTGTACCTTCATATATGTGTATATGACTACAGCTGACAAGAAGCACATAAAGCTAGGGAAATGACACACAAAATGGTACAACAATTTAAAAGTATAACGTCAGAAGTACTGAATTATATAATTGCTTATACACACTGAGAACTTATTTGCAATGACAAGTTTCATTTGGGCATTGACCCAGTGTACTTTATTAACCATTGGTATTTAAACGACAAATCATTCCCATTACGTTCTCATAGAAAAGCTTATTCACCCATTCTCTCTAACTCCCCTCTTCCTCCGTATTATCACCTTCATCCTCATTATCATGTCTAGTTTCATTCTCATCATGTGTGGTGAAAGGATTGAAGCACATGGCTTCGCCAACACAAGAACAGTATGGCGTGCAAGACAATCCTGCAGAATGACAGCTACATGCATGACTGCTGCAAGCTTTCCCGACGCTAGATACATTACATGGCATGTGATGGAAATGCAGCATATGTTGCCAGATGATGCCAAGATGGATCTGTTAGTATGTGCTCATCTAAGTCGTCATAGGCCAGGCATATGGAATTCTTTGTCGCAGACCAGTTTGGAGAGCAAACATACATCAAGAAGGGTAAGATGCATGGGGGTTTGAAGGGATTAACCATGTCAAAAGACCAAGTGGCCATTTGGGTAGAGTCCTACCCCGTCTGTGCCATTGTCACACTCGCCATAGAGTACATGTATTCAGCTGATGATGAGATGAAGGAGGAGAAACATAAGGAGGAAGGAGAGAAGAGGCGCCTACTCGATACACATGTGTGAGGACAGGGACACAATCCACTCTCGTCTCTAAACTGAAAGTGGATGATCTTCAGCCACATGCTCCAGACATAGTCATCGTCGATGGCCAACAACTGCTATATGACATTGTTTGGCCATGCGCTGGGTCTGCTTCAGATCTGGCCAAAAGCATGAAGGATAGACTCGGTCAGTACTAACCAACAGAAGTGCTGGTCATCTTCGATCGCTATGATGACATGTCAGCAAAAGATCTTGAGCGAATCCGGTGTGCATGTGAAGGGTCTGTTAACTACAATATCACAACATCAAGCAAGCTCACATGCCGCGATGCCATCATGAAGAGCAAAGCGAATAAGAAGGCTCTCGTCAGAGTTCTCTCACATACAATTTGGGCAACAACCTGACGATGGTTGGAAGAGAAGAGAGTAAGTATAGCCACGATGAAGCATCAGTTATATTCTGGAAGCTGTAAAGAATGGTAAGAATATTGTACGAGTGATCAGCGATGACACTGACGTCTTTGTTCTGCTTATCGTCTAGGTGTGGAGATTGCAGATGACAGCCCGTGTGCAGCTAGATCGATGGTGTGGGCTATCCTCAATATCAATGAAAGTGTTTCGCTCCTTGGTGCGAAATCCCTCCAGTTGCTCGGTAACCAACCTTACTCCTTAACTCATGATCAGGCTGCGATGCTGCGACCTACCCAATTTGTTCATGGCAATGCAACGGCGCTAAAGGTACTGAAGTCCGCCGACCACTCTGGCCTCTACACTGTATTCGGTTAACAGAGTGCTAACCACCAACAGTTGCTAGAGACTGGACGCAAATTTATTTGCTCGCGCTATGGTGTTGCTGTAGATGAAAGCATGGCTTCTGCCAGGTATGCCCTCTACACCAAAAGGACAGGAGGGAAAGCTGTATGTGTCAACACTCTTCCATCGATAGACGCCAATTTGGCATATCACATTCGGCAAGCACACTACCAAGAAATGCTCTGGAAGGCAGCAGACCAACATACTCGACCTGCTGTTGTCATCGCTGCTTACGGCTGGGAGTTGGTCAGTGGTGCAGGGTGTGTGCCAACTCCACGCATTGCAAGAGGACCAGCAGCTCCTCCTGCCCTCGTCCACTTTCAGTTTAGAGACGAGTGTGGATGTTGACCCTGTCCTCAGACATCCATATTCATCAATGATTGATGCAAGAACAGCGCACAATTCATAGTCAAAGAGTGTTTGAAGTTCGGCTTGTCGGTGCTGCCCTACTGTGATGAGAACACAGAATAGTGATGCCATGTCATAGAGCATCTTATCAACCAATGGCTACTTGGCATTTGATATATTCCATGGTTTTGACTTTTCTTTTCAGGGGAGCGTGGAAACCACCAGGTAATGACGATCTGAAGTCAAGGAACATGCTCTCCCCCATCTTGAGGGTTTCCTGGATATTGACAGAAGCATTCACCTCTTTGCCATTAATGATGTTATAGATGCTAGAACTTGTCATTTGAGAGGATGGGAATGCTTCTTCAACTCTTCGTAAACACGAATTCCTGTCATCTGAATCGAGTATGCGCCTCTTCTCTCCTTCCTCCTTACCTTTCTCCTCCTTCGACTCATCATCAGCTGAATACATGGACTCTATGGCGAGTGTGACATGGGCACATACGGGGTAGGACTCCACCCAAATGGCCACTTGGTCTTCTGACATGGTTAATCCCTTCAAACCCCCAGGCATCTTACCCTTCTTGGTGTATGCTTGCTCTCCAAACTGGTCTGCAGACACATAATTCCATATGCCTGGCCTATGACGACATAGATGAGCACCTGCTAACAGATCCATCTTGGTATAATCTGGCAACACATGCTGCATTTCCACCACATGCCATGTAATGTATCTAATGTCGGGAAAGCTTGCAGCAGTCATGCATGTAGCTGTCATTCTGCAGGATTGTCTTGCACGCCATACTGTTATTGTGTTGTCGAAGCCATATGCTTCAACCCTTTCACCAAACATGAGAATGAAGCTAGACATGATAATGAGGATGAGGATGAGGGTGATAGTAAGGAGGAAGAGGGGAGTTAGAGAGAATGGGTGAATAACCTTTTCTATGAGAACATAATGGGAATGATTTATCGTTTAAATACCAGTGGTAAATAATGTTAATAATGTACATTGGGTCAATGTCCAAATGAAACTTGCCATTGCAAATAAGTTCTCAGTGTGTATCAACAATGATATAATTCAGTACTTCTGACGTTATACTTTTAAAGTTGTACCATTTTTTGTTTCATTTCCTAAGCTTTTTGTGCTTCTTGTCAGCTGTAGTCATATACACATACATGAAGGTACAACTATTAGCCTTCCTGTAACTCAGTCATGATCAATGTTCAATGCTGAAGAAGAATTGAAAATAAATCTTCGAGCTATTTTCGGTAGAAATTGCGGCCATCTTGAATTTGTGCCACGTGACCACAGAAAATGAATACATTAAATTCCTCATGTGTTGGTACATGTATTTCACGTATAATTAATGCCGTACAAGTATATACCAGTACTATGTTCTTACCCATATGCTAAAACGTAGGAATCGGCACAAAATTGTGGCTCTTGCATATGTTTGGTTAAAATGACGGCCATTTTGGATATTACTCGGTTTTTGTGGGCGGGCAACAGTTGAAATACTTCCTTTTAAGTCCTGATATGGTAAAACATAGGAATGGACAAAATAAAATGATATTTATATAGAAAAATGCAATCAAATTATGCTCGATTTTAGCTATTGTTGGTGAAAATGGCGGCCATTTTGAATTTTGGTCATGTGAACATAGTCGGACATTATTATAAATGGTTCCATTGAATTCCTCGTACCTCAAACCATGCGTGTGCATAAAACAATTATGTTCCTGGCATGATGTAGTATAAAGCTGAACACATTTTGTAATTTACCAGGCTCACGGCAGCCATCTTGGATTTTCGTCGTTCCCACGAGTTGCCCTAGGATGGCGCATTGCCATCCCACGGATTTGAGTTCAGGGACACATAATCTATATGATTCAGCAAAAAAACCTTAGACGACCAAACATTTCCAGGTTCACAAAATGGCAACTCGACTATATATTGCGGCAACGTAATTGTGATTCCACGTGGATTTGGTAGTTCTTCCGACTCTGGACAGGCGCGGCATCAAAGTTGTCGTGACGTAGATGACATGGAACCAGGGGACATATATTTTTATGTTGAAAAACATCGACTACTCAAAAAATCTAATAAATAATGCTGTTTTTTGGACAAATATGAAGAGAGATATTGCAATGAGAACCTTACGTAATATATTTATTATTTAATGTGTAATTATTACACCTTTATAATAACGTGCAAATTGAGGACCAGGGGATGGGGCCAGCCACTTTTCGATGACGTAGACTGGGAGATATAACGAGAAATAACTAGAATAACGACTTAGAATGCCATTATTATATTAGAAATGAAGAACAATACTGTATAAAGCGCCACATATAAGAAATATAGTTTTACGAGATTAGATTTCTTTATCGAATATTTCTATACAAAAGAGCCGGGACACCATTTAGCCCGGTTACGGTGAAATGACCCAAGCGCATTGTGCCTTTACTTGCTATGTGTATAACTGAGTTTTTTGTACATGGATTTTTACCTAGTTCTTTGTTATCTGTTGTGCTGGTTCCTAGTATCAAACATAAATGTGGCAAGATTAACAGCAAAGACAATTACAGACCTATAGCATTAGCTAGTATTGTGTCAAACCAACCAGAATCGCTCAACAATCAGCAACTCTCATAGACAATATCATAACTAACATTCATGAGTATCCCATTAAATCGGGCATTCTATATGATGATATATCAGATCACTTCCCAATATTTAATTTCTATAATATAGGCTTAACAAATTACCCAAAAAATAAATATATATTCAAACGTGCAAACAATGCAAATAACATTGCTAAATTAAATGCAAAATAAAAAAATGCAAACTGGGAAGAGGTGTATAATAACACAAACCCTAACTCTTCGTATGATACATTCATTGGAATACTAAATTCCCATATTAATGAATGCCTACCATGGAAAAAAATCAAAATAAGACCGCACACTAATGATTGGCTCACTAAAGGTATTGTAACATCCACAAAGGAAAAAAACCGCCTATACAAAACATATAAATGTAATCCGACAAATGAAAATGAATATATTTATAAAAGATTAAAAAAAAATTGACACATGTAATAAGAACTTCCAAAAAGTCATACTTTAAAAATAAATTTGACCTATATAAAAAATGACTGCAAAAAAACATGGAATACCATTAATGAAGTTCTAAAATGCACTACAAAAATTCTGCAGTGTACAATAAATTCATAACAACAGAAGGAAACTGTTGTACAGATAAAAACGAAATAGTGAATGAATTTAATAAATACTTTACAAATATAGGCCAAAACCTTAATGCAAAACTAACTCAAACAGTACATGACCCTACACATTATATAAATAACAATCCAACTAACTTTTTCTGTACACCAACTTGTCCCACTGAAATAATTAACATAGTGCCTAGGAACAATTCCAAAAAGTCTGGAGGTTATGACAACATTGACCCTAACATTATTCAACATGTTATTCCACAAATTGCAAATCAACTAGCTCACATCTTCAATAGTTCATTCACTATGGGTATTGTTCCAAGAAAGTTGAAGATGGCTAAAGTCATTCTATTATACAAAAGTGAAAAACCTGAACTGTTTACAAATTACAGACCTATTTCGATTCTTCCGTGCCTATCAAAAATACTAGAGCGCATAATGTACAATAGGATTAATAATTTCCTAGCTGAATATAACATACTATCAAATAAACAATATGGATTTAGGGGAAATTTTACTCTACTTATATGGCAATGATTGACTTGGTAGATAAAATATCAAGCAACATTGATCACAAAAATCATAATATAGGCATATTTCTTGATCTTAGTAAGGCTTTTGACACAATTGATCATAACATCTTATTAAAAAAACTTCAGTGCTATGGTATAAGAGGCATAGCTTGCGAATGGTTCAAAAGTTACCTTAGCGATAGAGCAGTGTTGTATAATAACACAGAATCTGAATACATGAATATAACTTGTGGTGTTCCCCAGGGATCTATATTAGGCCCATTACTTTTTATTATATATATAAATGATATTTTAAATGTTTCAAACATTCTTAAGCCAATACTGTTTGCAGATGATACTAGTTTGTTCCATGCACACACACATTTCCACACGCTCATAGAAGAAGTTAATTTGGTTTAATACTAACAAACTAACATTAAACGTAAAAAAATCTAATTTCATAATATTCACACCAAAAGGGAAAATTTATAATACAGACAATGCTGAAATAATAATAAATGGTAACAAAATAAAACA
This sequence comes from Oasisia sp. SBJ-2009, assembly GCA_964017155.1. NCBI lineage: Eukaryota > Metazoa > Annelida > Polychaeta > Sabellida > Siboglinidae > Oasisia > Oasisia sp. SBJ-2009. The sequence goes on from OZ024859.1 coordinate 30,341,045, forward strand.
AGTCAAGTTTACAAAAATTCTAGGAATATACATAGATGAACATTTGAGCTGGAAAATCCATATAAATAATTTATCCAAAACAATTGTAGGAATGTAGGAAATGCTTAATAAATTAAAATATTTTCTCCCATTGTACACCATGAAGACTTTATACTATTCATTAATATTACCTCATCTGCAATATTGTGTCCTGTTGTGGTCAAATACATATACAATTCATTTAAAAAAAAATAAAGATACTTCAGAAGAGAGCAATAAGGATAATTGCGAAATCACAATATGCATCACATACAGACCCATTATTTTCAAAATTAAAACTGTTAAAGTTAAGTGATATATATAAACATCAATTAGGGATTTTTATGTATAAATCCGTTAATGATCAACTCCCAGACAACTTGGCTTCTATGCTTAAACTAACAGAAAACGTTCATAACCATAATCTTAGAAATTTTAATGGGTTTTACATTCAAAACATAAGAACAAACAACAGAAAGTTTACAATAAATGATTCTGGTCCAATCTTCTGGAATACACTACCTCAACATATAAGAAAGCTTAGAACAATAAAACAATTTAAAAGTAAGCTAAAGGAGTTATTACTGACGGGATATGTATCTTAGGTATTTATAAGGATTATGTACCGTAGTTATAGTATTCTTTTATTACTTATCATTAATTGTATTTATTTTTTATACTTATTTAAGTACTAAGTAATATTAGTAGTTGTAGTATTCTATTTATTATGATTCATGTTACTGATAATGACATTTATTTATTTTTATATATTTAGTTTACTTTTATAATAATGTCCATAAAGTTTTATGTCTTGGTGGTCCTCGATATAAGCCCCAAGGGGTTTCTAGAGGATCTCCGCGGTTACATTTAATAATCATGTTTATGCTTATGTTTGTATGTTGTTGTTGTGACCGAAATAAAATTCAATTCAATTCAATTCAAACAAAATTGAAAACATTGTTAGACAGAATGTCAGTTACGCTGTAAACAATGTCCAATCAGTTTAGATTTAAGAAAAAACACGGGACAGACTTGTGTATTTATGTCTTAAAGGAAGTTATTGATAGGCATAGGAGTCTAAATGGGTCTATGTTTACATGTTTTTAGATGCTCCTAAAGCCTTTGATAGAGTGAAACATTCTATCTTATTTCAAAAGTTAATTGACAGGGGAGTACCTGGATATATTATTAGACTGCTTATATATTGGTATTCGAATCAGACTATGTGTATAAGATGGTCAGGCAAATTGTCGGAATATTTCTGTGTTACAAATGGTGTCAGGCAAGGTGGTATACTCTCACCATACCTTTTTAATGTATATATGGATGATTTAACCATAGCTTTAAACAAATGTAACACAGAATGTGTGTTAGGTACTACAATTATCAGCCATCTTATGTAGGCTGATGATTTGGTAATTCTGTCCCCATCTGTATCAGGACTGTCTGAACTGATGCAGGTATGTGGACTCTATGGGTTAAATCATGATATCAAGTACAATTCCAAGAAAAGTGCTGTGTTAATATTTAAAATTAGATATATGAAAAATGTTGATGTTCCATCATTTAAGATTAATGGTGAAACAATTCAGGAAGTGGATAATGTGAAATATTTAGGTCACTTGATTTCTAATACATTACGTGATGACAAAGATATTTTACGCCAATGCCAACAACTATATGCTAGGGGTAATATGCTATTGTGGAAATTTTACATGTGTTCCACTGAAGTGAAGCTGACTTTGCTTAGAACTTTCTGCTCTCCTATGTATACTGCTCAGCTGTGGTGGAATTACACAGTAGCAAGTACACATAAACTTCATGTGGCTTACAATAATGTGTTTCGCTTATTGCTAAATCAGCCTCCACCATGTTTGTAGAATACCATGTACTAGATAGTAAAGCTGTAATTATAAACCTTGTATATAAATTCATGCAGAGACTTGATGCCTCTTATAATAAGTTGGTAATTGCAATTATCAACAGTGATATAAAATGGCAATCCAGGATAAGATGACATTGTATCAAAATGTTGTATATACATAATAGTTTTTGATTGAATGTACCGTTGTGCAATGTTTTTTCTATTCACCATGTGCAATACTTTTATATTTTTTTAGTCACTTGTATTTGTTAATGTTTATGTGGACATCTGTATGACAGTTTGAAATAAAGATATTGAATTGAATTGAATTGAATTGAACATGTGCTATGTCATCTTGACAATGGTAATCCGTGCATGGATTCATGCAATGAACTAATGACCCTGGACAACCATCCATGACTGTATGAACACAATGGTGGTGCAAGCACGGCATTCAATTGTACGTATGGGGAAAGAGTTGTATTCAAAATATGTCAAAGATGTGTTTATTGAAAGGAACACCTGTATCCACAAGGCCAACAATTAAAATATTAAAACCAACTGCCCTTATTCAAGCACTTTCACTCCACTACGATTACATCGAAGGCGAAACAACACTTTCAACAACAGAAGAAAAACTGCAATCTATTTAGCCAAGTTGTCATTGCTGCATATGTCCGTAACACCACACTAAATTATGTTTTGCACATAAAAACCACTCATGGCCGCCAACATTGTCACTGCATGGGAAACGTCGAATAACATGATATGTTGCATGAACAAAATATCCAGCAAGAGGCACCCTCTCATTTTGATGTCAATGTTCCTACCAGTAGAAAACATACAAACGGTCGGTGATTACATCTCTATTCCCTGGACTGAAATACAATTTCAGGGCCGCTCTATAATTGACACTGTAGCGACCTGATAGCTTTAAAGCCACAACCCAAGACACTAAACGATAGAAAGGTATCCGCAGAAAGGTACCTTGTGATTCTAGATTGCAAGGAAACTTTACGGGCTTTTTACACGATGCCACAAACAAGGAAGAACTGTTCAGTCGTCTGACGGAAGATGTAGTGCAACATGACTACCTGGGTACCAACCAAATAAGCACATGTACAATATCACGGGTTCTCGTGAAAAGACGAATAGCGCTGGCATATCAATGTAGGCGTATGACCACTAAGAGGCAGAGAGCAGAATGTGTCTAAATGTGGCTGTCATTTTGGTTGGACTATTTCTTGTCCAACACTATCCAGGACTACAGTTGTAGGTCGGGTTTGGCACAGGCACTTCCGCTACAACCACATCAACTCAATCTGCCAATAACGTGGTGGAAAATCTCGTAATTTGTTATTGTTCGTGTTTTGATGTAACGTCACAGTTTAGTCGTAAAGGTGAAACGTTTACTTATAAATCATGGAGAACATACCCGACAGCAACAGCTGTGTCGTTCACACAGCAGCATGATATCGCACGAGAAGGTGAACGACCTTGAAGAAGATCTGTTTCCAATTAGGGTTATGTCATGATGGAGAAGATTTCTCCAACCAAAGGTGGATGTACTGCTCGCATGTACTGCTTGCTGCCAGTGCTTATTTATTTGTTTTATATTAACGATTATAATTTACATACATCTAGTATGTCTTAAAACCACACATATATATATATATATATATATATATATATATATATATATATATATATATATATATATATATAATAAGTTATTAAGTTTCATAGTTTACCTATTAAATAATATACATTTATTATATTGCTTGTAGAGCGCATCGATCCACTATGCGGGAAATAACGCTATGGAATATCGTATTATTATTACTATAATTTCAGAAAGCCCAATATCTTATACTGATCCTTGCATAGTTGTATATATATACAATAATATATATATATATATATATATATATATATATATATATATATATATATATATATATACTGTATGTAAAGCCACCAAATGTCATGTTATTATTACATAATTAAAATGGCATTTAAACTGTTACTATTACACAATTAACGTGGCATTTATACTGCACTATTCATCAGTCAGCCGTTTCGGATTACAAATGGCAGCATATATGGGTATAATGAATGTATCCAGTACATCGCGGTTTGCTTACATCACAATCATAGTGATGTTAGCCTCCGCTAAGCTGTGTCAAGCAAACAATGCTGGCAATGGTTATAAGTGCGAATTGCATTAATGTTGTGACAGCGACCAGATCAAACATTACAACATACATTTTCCACTTTCGCAACTTTCTCTCATGTTATTCGAACAAAGAAAATCTTCTGAAACCAGAATTTCAATAAAATATAAAAGTATTCACAGCCATTTTTGTCAGGTTTGACGGAATGTTTGCGACGTTTCCGTGCATTCATTTGCCTGTGCCTGCAATATTAATAACAGTTAAATATGTGAATTGCGTTACTGCTAGAACTTGACACATCCTTGTGCAGACTTTGCTGAAACATTTGACATTTTGGCAAGTTTCGTTTCAGTTGTTGTCATAAAGATAATCTTCTGAAACCATAATTTCAAAACGACTAAGACGAAACGCACATGTAAGGTAGCCATTGACTAATAATGCAGCACACACATCGTACGTACATTGATATATCCGTGTTGCTTTTCTGATCGATTGACATCAATGTCTTCATAGGTAGGTTGTTGCATAGACTGGACTGTTGTTTCTTCTGATGTATGAATAGTTGCGTATGGTCCTTTGGGAAGACACACAACACATTAAAATACCGGGGTGAATATAACATCTACTTGGTCAACACACACACACGCACGCACGCACGCACGCAGGCACGCAGGCACGCACGCACACACACACACACACACACACACCCAAATACTATGTCTGACGCATGTTCACATATTCAAATAACTTGTACATGTAGGGGAGGGTGCACATTAAACAGTTGTTTTTAGTTTGGCTCTTAAATAGAGCTGCATACCGTTTGACTCTATACTCTTGTATATGCTGGTGCATATATATATATATATATATATATATATATATATATATATATATATATATATATATATATATATATATATATATGCGTCAGACATGGTGTGTGTGTATATATAATAGTGCATATAAAACATACCATTGAAATACCATGTTAAGGTTTTCGTTACATCAACTTGCTGATGCGACATTATGTTTGTCTTGAATGAAATATATTCATCGGTTGAAAAACCAACTATTCTAAGTATACTTGCTTCAGAACAGTCTGATTCTCGAAATACAAAGGAGACATATGGCTAGAATACAATAGCGCCGCGCTGTGTCTTGGTGGGGCAATGACCGTGATCGAGGAGTTGCTGCGTCTAGTTGTTATATTTGGGTTCTTAGAATAGAAGGGATGTGTAGAATGTCGTCTTTTCTTTGAAAGTATAACAAGTTGATATGGCTATGCAGTATTAAAAAGTGTTGTCATTTGGCAACGAGACAAACCGTATGGAAAACAGATTTTTCAAAACCGGTTTCAACACCGTATACATATTATGGTACACAGCTCTAATATTAATGTAATGCCAGCCAGTGGCAACACTAGTTACCAGTGTTCCATGAAGGCGAAACGTGACTAAACATAAATACAAAGTGATTCAATGTGTCGCATGATTGGTGCACATTGAACAAGGATTACGAATAAGGTAAAACATGGTTTAAGATTATCAGACTCGATCACAGGAGGGTCAGTCTTCGTCCGAACCCATTAAAACGGTATTTGTTTTGGGGATAATCCACATAATCCAAACAAAAACAGGTAGTTTGACACACGCGAGGAATTTTAGCTAACAGTTCATTTATCTTGCAAGGCGAAGTGTTGAGCTACCGAATCAAACAAACAGAAACACTTTATTCTTAACACCCTAAAGTACACATCCATTCAAAACGTGATGAAATTTGGGGATAAGGTTTGAGAACATAAAGACGTGTACGCAGCACAATTGTAGTGTAACAGTTTTTAGATTGAATCTATAACAGTAGAGACATATATAGTGAACCACATCAAGTAGACTTATTTTAAATGTAATTGGCTATGTGGCAGCACATCACTGTAAAACATTTATGATGTCCCATCTTGCCTAATGTTCCGTGGTGCCTCAAATTTCTATATAAAACACTTGCAAACAGGCTAATTCAAAAGACACCTGTTTATGACTATTGCTGTTATCTACCCTTCACCGTAGAGGTTTATCCACTAAGGATACCTATGTGAATGTGGCTGTACTAAATGGCTTAATGCCACGGTTCACGGTGCCCCTTCTCCCCTACATTATGAACATTGAAGCAGGATTTCTTATTCATAATCAGTTGACTAACCTTGTTGCGGCGAAACATCTCTAGCAGGATCTGCAGTGAGACTCTCGTACTGAGTTTGGCCGTTGTTCAATTCAGTAATCGCTACGTCATCTTTTTGTCCCTGCTTTTGGGTGTGCTTCATTCTGGAATCACTGTAAAAGTTTACTAATATTGTTTTGCCAGGAAAGATTTGTAGTATATAGTAAAACATTCATAATAATAATAATTGTTCAGTAGACAAATTAATTATGCGTGTGTGCTAATTAATAATACAATGTTCACTTACTATTTAAAATGCTATGATCTTAAGTAGTTAAGTTGGTAAAACAATAGGAGTGCACATTATATTGTACAAGATAACAGTACCGTCAAATTACCCATAGCGCATAGACAGGTCTGGGAAAAGGGCTGTTACCCATGTGCCCCTTATAAATATTGCATGTAAGCCATGCTATGCTTACGTTACAATGGCAAGCCCACCGTCTAGAAAACGTGAAATTATACATATAGAATATTTTATCCAAGGGAAAAGTAAGCCACCAAGCATATCTTGTCAAGCCAGAGAGAAAACACCATGACTGGTTCGACCCCAACGACCACGAGCTACAAACTCTTTTGAGCAGAAGAGACCAAGCCCACCAGAGAGTGCTGCAAACCAGGAACACTAGATCCACCACTGCAGCATATAAAGATACCTGCAGACTGCTACAAAAACACACCCGTGCACTGAAGTCAGACTGGTGGGAAATTCCCTTACAAAAAAATACCATTCAAATACCACCGAATACCATTGGATACCATTCAGTACCATTGGACCATTCAATGGTATTTCAGCAGGACTCAATGGTATTCCAAATGGTAATTTGTAATACCATTCAGTACCATTCAATGGTATTTCAGTAGGCTCAATGGTACTTTGGACTATTCAATGGTATTTCTGTAGGACTCAGTGGTACTGTGAATGGTAATTCGTAATACCATTCCGGACCATTGGACCATCCAGTGGTATATATTATTCTCAGTGGTATTCTCAATGGTATTTCAGAATACCATTGAATACCATTGGACTACTCACTGATAAAGCTTGTTTCAATTGTACTCTCAATGGTATCGGAACATAATTTTCAACAATAAATCAGACTTCAGTGGTATTCTCAATGGTATTTCAGAATACCATTGAATACCATTGGACTACTCAATGATACAACTTGTTTCAATGGTACTCTCAGTGGTATCGAAACATACTTGTCAACAATAAATCAGACTTCAGTGGTATTCTCAATGGTATTTCAGAATACCGTTCAATATCATTGGACTACTCAATGATAAATCATGTTTCAATGGTATTGCCAATGGTATCTGAACATACTTTTCAACAATAAATCAGTCTTCAGTGGTACTCTCAATGGTTCTTGAGAATACCGTAAAATACCATTGGACTACTCAATGGTAAAACATGTTTCAATGGTACTCTCAATGGTATCTGAACATACTTTTCAACAATACATCAGACTTCAGTGGTATTATCAGTGGTATTTCAGAATACCGTTCAATACCATTGGACTACTCAATGATAAATCACGTTTCAATGGTAATGCCAATGGTATCTGAACATACTTTTCAACAATAAATCATTCTTCAGTGGTATTCTCAATGGTTCTTGAGAATACCGTACAATACCATTGGACTACTCAATGGTAAAACATGTTTCAATGGTATCTGAACATACTTTTCAACAATCGATCAGACTTCAGTGGTTTTCTCAATGGTATTTGGGAATACCATTGGACCATTCAATGATAACATCTTGTTTCAGTGGTATTTGAAATGTAATCATGTATGATACATATTGTTTCGGTGGTACATAAAATTAATATTTAAAGGTATAATGTATATTGATGTCTCAGTGGTAATCTCAAGTAATAGTATTTGAATATACCATTCAGTACCATTGAACTGTGCAGATCAATGATCAATCAAGTTTCAATAATACTCTCAATGGTATCTGAATATAACTTTTAAAGTAATATATCTATGTCTCAGTGGTATTCTCAAGTGTCATAGACTAATTTTGACATGTTACAAAATATACCATCACAATATTGCTAACAATGGCTCTGACAAAAAAAGAGCCAATGGTATACCATTGAATAGCATTCAGTACCGTTGGACCATTCAATGGTATTTCAGTAGGACTCAATGGTATTCTCAGCGGTAATTTGTAATACCATTCAATACCATTCAGTACCATTGGACCATTCAATGATAAAATCAGGCATCAATGGTACTCGCAACGGTATTGGAACATTCCTTTCAATAATAAATCAGACCATTCAATTATACCATCTTGTTTCAGTTGTTCTATCAATGGTATTTTAACATACTGTGCAACAATAAATGTGACTTCAGTGGTATTTCGATGGTATTTGAGAATACCATTCAGTACCATTGGATAATTCAATAATAACATCTTGTTTCAATGATTCTATCAATAACATACTGTTCAATAATAAATCAGACTTTAGTAGTATTCTCGATGGTATTTGAGAATATCACTCAGTACGTACCATTGAACCATTCAGTGTTGAAGCATTTTTTAGCGGTACGCTCAATGGTATATAAAAGTACCATTCAATACCATTGGACCGTTCAATGATATAATCAGGCTTCAATGGTACTGTCAATGGTATTTAAGAATACCATTCAATACCATTGAACCACACGTGACTTCGAGTTCGCAGCAGCTCACTTGATTAAAAATGCTTAATCAGTTCGATTGTTTTGCTCCTCGCGTTTCATGCTAATTTTGCGAAAGAGCAAACCTACCAAGTATCCCCTGTGACATACTGTTTCGGTTTTGCGCATTTGTTTATTCGTTTTTTGTTAAAATGTAAACATTATTTTAGGCTTGCCCAAGATTTATATAGTCTTTTTCATACTGAACATTTCTACCGTACGGGTTTTATGTGGTAGACTGTCTTCGCCTTAATCACGTGATAGCGGGTGATTATGTGATGTCGCGAGATCGGCCTTGGCCCCCATCCAGACAGTATTTACACACGTGTTTCTTTTCCGACTTGCTTTTGCATTTTAACTCGTTTTTATATGAAATGTCAATGTGTGGTCGCCCACGGAAATACGCCACCGACTCGGCAAAGAAAAGGGCACAAGCAGAACTGAAACGAAATCGACCGCCCGCAAAAGTGTACATAGGAAAGGCGATGAGTTTATCATTTATGGATTCAGACAAAAGTAATGACCGGCATCAAAACTGATGCAGCGTTCGCCAAGTGTCTTATTGACAGGTTATAGTACTCTGTTATTACTCGGCTTCAACCATTTTCACATTGTTTTAATACTGCGTGTGCAAGCTGACAAAATTGTTTTGCTATTAAATTAGTCGACGGTATTAGGCCATTTAGGGTCATTCCGAGTGAACGCAAATAAAATTCCATAAATTGACTTAGTCTTAGATTATTTTTGAATGGATCAGTAAAACAGTACGATGAGAGCTTTGCTGCTTTGCATTTGGTAAGATTAGCAAGAATCAAAAATGTGAGCGTTCTAGCTTAAATAGGTTTCAAGTTATGGCACTTTGACATTTGACAACTTGTTAAACATAAATAATTTTATTCACATTTCACTAGTCAATATATTCTGCAATCTTGAGCCTGTGTCAGTGAAATTGTGTTGAGTTGATCTATATAATATATAGATTACACAAATACAATTACAATATAAATACAGTGTGAGTGTACAGTTAATGTACAGCAAGTTGATACAAATCATGATTTCTTCAAAATATCACTCGCGATAGGATTTTCAGACCCTTATTGTTAGCAGAATACACATGCCTTAGACATAAATTGTACATATTTGGTATATAAATGTGCAAATTAGAGGAATATGGCAGATCTGGTTGCCTTAATTATGAATCTATACATATGCAAAGATGGTATGTTATTATATTTCTTAAAATATGACCAACTTCCGACCCAAACATTTCGATGAGGCGTAGCTTGTATTGTCACAAAGCCTTTTCTAGGTGTAAGCTCATTCTTATAGCTCAAATAACTAGTAAGTCTCAATATCCTTCCGAGCTTCCTTCACAAGAAAAATTGTCTGGGTGCCCCAATTTTTAAAATAAATTGCTCGTGATATACGAGAGGGTTTTCAGACATTGATTGTAAGCTAAATATGGATGGTTCAATGAACTGTTGTGTCAGTTTGATATCTATGCATAACATTGTGAATTATAATCAGAGCAACATGACATGCCTGACTGTCTTCATTAGGAATGTATACATACCCAACGTGCTATATTTTATATTTCTTACACATTAGCAAACTTCCGACCGGTCAGTGTGGATTAGAAGATATTGTTATGAAACGTTTACCAGGCATAAACCAAACAAACACATAAAAAACAAGTAACTCACAATATCCTTCCATGCTTCCTTCTCAAGAAGAATGAGGACACATTGGTACCCAAAACTTATCAATATATCACTTGCGAGCGTGTTTTCAAGCACTGATTTTGAGTTAAACATACATGTTGTTGGTAATGTTTATAAATATTAGATATCTATGCATATCGGTATACATTTTCAGGCAGTTTTGCATGTCTGTTTGTCGTATTTATGAATCTGTACATATTAAAACTGGTATAGATCTGTTTACGAAGCATAAAGCAAACATAACACAAATATCAAGTAAATTTATAAAAACTTCTCATACAAATATAAGTTGTATCAATTGTAATTTAGTGACAGTTCTACCATGGGTAGATTTTTTCAATTTATGTCACAGTACTTACATGTACATGTATACTGCTTTTACCCAGTGATGGGTCCGCAGCCCAGTACAAAAATTTCAAGAATTTGCTAATATTCATCACTACAGTGATGACTTTGGACTGGATTGCGAATGGAATTTTTTCGTGACCAGCCATGGTAAAAACATGTTTGATGGATTTTTAACCATTGTGGCCATTCTTATTTGTGTACACTTAACAAAGCTTTTGTCAAACTTTCAATTTTATTTTGTATTTCATTTCCAGTTCACTTTTCCAGCTGATTTTTCATACATGTATTCTTCAATATTTGTGCATAATATAAATTATAAAATTTATGTTGTTGCAGAATCCCCTATGATGACGACCCAGTGTGATTAGAAGCAGTTGATCCAGCTGATAGAACCTATCAATTTGGAGATGACACACTAGAAGAGATTCGCTGGTAAATATTATGGTGTATATGTGTATATGTGTTACATCAAGTACATTTTTTGTATGCAAAACTATGATACAAAATTGTAACTTTTGTCATGGTTTAAAGGTAAAGGTAAGTTCTTATATAGCTCAGTATACAATCTTTAGGATTGCTCAAAGCGCTTTTTACACTTTATTCCCTGGCAGACATGTTCAATCGAAGACCATCTCGGCTTCTCTGGGAAGCATTCAGCCATGTGGCAATGTCGCGAAGACTGCTTGTACGCAAATATTCATCACTGTTTATAGCCAGGTACTCATTCATACAGCTGAGTGAACTGGAACAATGTAGTGTGAAAAAACTTGCCCAAGGTTTCACATGGCAGCACAGGATTTGAACCCGGGTCCTCTTATTTGAGAGTCCGATGCTCTACCCCTGAACCACTGCGCTAATACTAGCAACCTTTGTTGACCTGTTATGGTGCTGTGCAAGTTAACAAACACAATTTGCTGTGCTTTGTGGTGAAAAACTCAGCAGTGACTAAGATTAAAAAAAACATTTCATTCAATGTTACAAATTCATTATTCAGGGCTGTATAGTCCAAAGGACCTAAGGACCTCTTGGGCCAGTGTTGATGATTAAATGTCCATTTTGAGGTGTTCACAGGTTTGGTTATGTTTTATTTCAGATGCCGCAAAGACGTTGCCACTCTGCAGCCTGTTACTAAATGTGAACTTGTGCATGACATTGAAGAAATTGTGACTGATGAGTACAGACGATGAAGACATGACACTTATGACAAGAGTGGAAGACATCACTGGCAAACCATGCTGCATTGTGTACAAAGAATGCCTTTTGGAGCTTGCCAGAATGGAGGTAATCATTGGTATTTGATAGTCATAAAATATCATCATGACACAAGTAACTGCATTTTAAAGATGTTTCTTATAAACTATTAATTTTGTATAATGGCAAGAAAGATGTTATGTTTGTTTTGATTAATTATGTTTATAATGATGTAAGTGTGGTGTATGTATGTTGCCATATTTATATTACAAACATAGAAATTAATATTATGGAAATTATATATTGAAATACTCATTACATCATACACTATGATTGGTATCAACTGCATTCTGATTGAGTAGAGTGGAATACCTAACTCTATCTTTACAGAAAGCACTAATTAATGCCCACCTATGTCACTGCATTCACACAATTTTTCTGTGTTTGTGGTCATCTCATATGAATAACCAGAGAAAAATATGCAAACTATGTGATTATGGTGAAGAAACATTTAATTCATAATTACAAACTTACAACATATTCAAAATTATTCATCATTATCCCATTGAAATTATGTGTACCCAGGGTAATCAATATTTGTCACAGTCTTCTATTTGCCTATTTGTGTAGACGGATAGGTTATGCAAAGTCAAAGGGTGCAGGCTTCCCTATGACCTGAAAATAAAAAGAGTTTCAAGTGTCATCTGTCATCGAGTAACACCAATTCTTTATACTAATCAGTTCTGCTGGTAAAACAATTATTACAATTGTTGTCACATACATAGCTATGTTAAAAAAATTAACCGCTTGACCAGTAAAGCATTATATATGTTAACATGCATCTAAATTGTCAGCTTAGTTTTAATATTAATTTGGTTCATATGCCAGTGGAACTTGTTGTGCCCCCTAGAATTTATTTCTGAACCTGCTCCTGCGTATGATAGTTTATTTGTCTGCATGAGGTCTTTGCAATAATGGGTGTCCTTGATAAATTGTATATTGTTGGAATCGCATGTGGACTAAAGTAAAGACAACATAAAGTAAAAACATTTTATTGAAACTTTTTGACAAGATTGACTACAATATGATGGCAAGCACTGCACATGATATATGTATTTATTTTTAATATCACATGCACATCAGATAAAAACAAGCAGTAATAGAAAATTAAGAAAAGGTTGAAAACACTACACCCATGGGCAAATTGTTCAAAATCCTGAAACAATTGTTACACAACAAAATCTTGACAATTTACCTAAAATTGTAATGTTTACTCATAATGGACGCATTATAGATATTACTGAAACATGCTGTAAATAGATTATTTTTACAGCAGTAGAACTTAAATTGATGTTTTATTAAACATATTTCTCTTGACAAGTTTGCATACAAGTTTCAGTTTGGCTTGAATGGCAGACTCATCTGACAAGATTTTATAAATGAGAGCCATGTTAATTGTCACTTTTTTCTTGCATAGGTAGATGTGGATGCACAGAAAATGTCAGGTACCTGGCATGCACTACCATTAAAGAGAGTGAACTCACACAGTAATGCCATCGATATCCAAGCCGATGAAGTTCACCAAAGAATGCCGAACATATCTTATAGTGTTGAGAGAGGTTGACCGAAGGTTCATGCCATATTTGCCAGACCAAGGCACCCGCCGTACTACCACAAACTGCAAAGTTAATCAGATCTATATTGGTCTCTAGTCAATTTGGGTAACTGACTGGCCTGGAAGTCAGTGCACACACCATCGGTACAGGGGAGACTGTCATGGAGGCAACACACAACTGAGATCACTCGCTTGATATTCACATGACATTTGATCTGCAGCGTCTTGCACAGCCCATGGTTGTGGAATCTTGTCCGGGATCTTGGACAGTAAAATTATAGCTTATTAACTTTTTGACCTAGTGGTGCTGTTCAGTTTCCTGTTGAGTATTGACCTGAAAAGAAAAGCATATATTCAAACTCAGTAAAAAAAAACTGGCATCATGGTATTAGAGTTGTCATTATGGAGTGTTCATTGCCATGTAATCAATCAATATACAGCTGTATAACATAATATTTTATGTATGACCTAAAGCATTCCATAAAAAAGGCAGCAAGAAATGTTCGGCTACAGCAGCATGTACAGGTTGATATCTAAGCAGGGTTGTAATTCATTAGGTGTGTATTGACATTACATGAAAGTAAAATTACCCTGCTATATTTAATTGTAGGGATGCCTTATATTAGATATTATTATAGAATTATTTGAATACTCTCAAGAATAGCGCATTCATATTTTCTGTTTTATTTTCAATATACAATTTTGTGTCAGGGTATGTCATGTAATAACTACTACATATGTTATATTTGACATTTAATGACTCAGCTGGAGGTTGTATCCATGTCAAAGTAAATGTTGGAAGTGACAAATAAGGTGTTGTTGTGATGCCAACAGTATATTTCCTTCACCAAATATTCAAACATGTCTACCTTCTTCAGAATGAATAATAACTGATTTCATAAATTGATTTTTGAGTTATTGTTGTACGCTGAATAGTTTTTTAAAGGTGTTGGCCGAAGTCTGTGTGGACACTGGACTGGACACACTTAGTATAACATGCATTACACAACTGCAAAGGTTATCCTAGTTTTCCATGTCCAGGATATTATGAAAATGTTAATGAAAGCAAATGTGTATTGAAATGGGCATATTAAAATATTTTGAAAATTTATACATTGTTGATTTGTTAAAATGTTTAATTCACTTGGAGTGATCAGACATATCTTCCATGCATTTGACCGACACAAGTGATTGCATTAATTTTAGCCCCGCCTCTGCCTCGTCTCACTTGCATTGTAGTGTGGCCCATACTAATATATTATAATTCGAGTTGTATTATGCATTCATATATTGCTGTGATGAAAAGATAAAGATTAGAACAGCTGGCATATGTGAATTGAAAGGTATCAGGTATTACATAGACTACAGCCAGGCATCACTGACCAAAATGGAAACAAGTGCAAGAATGTTATGTGTAATACTTGCATATGGTGTACACTTGCTAGTAGCTATACAAGCATTTTATGATTATGTTCATGTTTACATTTTTTATATTAAATAAATTCATCACCATCATGGTTGTCATAAAAATCTAAATTATGTTGCATAAAATATAATGCAAATCAACAACATCCAGCAATCATAATAAAATGTGAGTCACAAAACACTGTTTAAATAATTGTGATAACCAACATAATTATTCGTTTGACGTTTTGTTGCACGAGATAACGGATGCTCCC